>JAUOBX010148693.1:0-12350 GCA_032360705.1 Eupentacta quinquesemita
TGCCTACCGGATTTCCCCCCCCCCCCCCCCTCCTCTTGGCTCCGCACTGATCATGTTACATGTTTGAACCCTCTCCCACGGAGGATCATGGTAGCCGAGAGGACAACAGAATGTTGGTTGACAATCTGAAATGATTATCTCCAGTAGCTGACGCAAAGCTCTTCGACGAAATTAACCAAATTTACGTTTACAAATTCCGGCTCGGGATGAGCTAAAAATCGCATGTGGAACTCCTCGACAAGGATGGCGAAATCCGCCGACGAAGAGGGGCAAGCTTTCCCGACGTGGGGAGGGCATGACCCCTCTGTCTGCCCTCCCCATGGCCCCACCCTTGCCTCAAACTCTCGACACACGGGTGAATGGATCGTCATTGCTAAAACATTCAGACGACTTACCCTCCAGTCGGGTAGGATGCTGTGATCCGACTCTTCTTGGCGAAACTATAATGGAAAACAATATAGAGTATCACAAGGAACGGATGAGAGGTCGAGCGGTATCAGTGACGCTTGGCAATACAATGGGTTCGGTTTATTCCGGGTTCGACTCCCACAATTACCACCGGGCGTTTTTCTCCGGGGGTAGCTGTATTCACAGTGACCACTGACGGGGTCTTGGTAACCAAGCTCTGCCGTAGCGCAGTGGACTCGGTATTTATGGGGGAAAGTTGTCGTCGGTTGGTTGCGCCGTAAGTCTCGTCGGTCGACTGTACGCAGTAACCATGGTTGAACGAATACAAATACAACAAGACCACAACGATGTGGTGTGATTCCCTGCCTTAATTTTACCTAGTTTATTGTTTAGTCTCCACATGTGTATATAGTGTTTTTGTGTAATGACAGTTGACAGTGTGGACCACTTGTCATTTTCGGAATAGTTAATGCATGAAACCATTCCAGACTTAGGATACTGGCCCACCGGGACCTGTCAATAAGGCCCTTTTGGTCATATAGGCTGGTGATGTGACTTGTTCGCACTGCTCCCTCCATCGTGTTTACAATGTTTTTAGACTTTCAAAGGCTATCAAATCAAATCGAGGTGTCGCACAGGAAGGTCTCCTGTCTCAACATGTTCATTCTCCTACCAGAAGGCACATTCATGTGTATTAAGTTTTGAGTAGTGAACCAGATACAGTATATAACGTTCAGAGTATAGGTAAGCTTGATGCAAGTGATCACGATATTCCAAATTGTGGATGGATATGTACATGACCGGTTCTGTCAATATTTTACAGAGCGTTGAGCTCATTCCTAGTTTCTCGAAGGCTAATTTGGATAACATTTCACAGTTTTTTTTAATGAGATCAATCTTGACCTGAAATGTCAGAAGGTTTGAATGCTGCTGACTCATGGATGGAGTTACACAGAAAATGAAAGTTTACGTTCCACAGAAGAAGCGTCGCAACAATTAACCTGTTAACTGTATTTTGTATATACTCTGTTCCCTGTTTTTTTGTTTTGCGCTTAGAAACAGTTTGTCACTGTATTTTGCGCTATATAAGTGATATTCATTATTATTTATTAGGAACAAAGGCCTGGTTGGATGACAAGGGAAGTTTCTCCGGCCGTTCTCGCCGTCTCTTGCCCCTTTTTACTTTCGATTGCAACTACAATTACAGTTGTCACTAATTTCAACATTTGGATCTATTATTGTACAATAGTGACATTCTGAACGACAGGATATTACAATGATGAAGAATCAATTCGAGAAGATCTGCTAACTTGAACAGCGTTCTAGTCTGTTTCAACCTACAAGAGTTAATAACTCGTGATAGGAGTATCATAATAGTTTAGCGTAATGACTCAAAATTCTCAAAATATATCGAAAAGAAGATACTAGCTCACCCAGAATACAGCCCTTAAGTTCAAAGGGTCAAACGAGGTGGAAACGCTGAATGAGATCAAAGTAGATCACCTGATGCAGCTGACATAGTAAACGGAACTTCCCAATATGCTATCCTCCTAGAATGCTTTGATTTTGTTAATGCCAAATTTATCGACATTGTACAGTTCAAATGAGATTATTGTAGGTCATACCCAAAAGCTAAGCAAAACCCAATTTACATACCAGTATGAAGTCTCTGCACCTTTTCGCTCACTAGCTACCATGTATACAAGGTATACAGTTTTCGTACCTTGTGGACCCTAGATGACCAATGAACTGAACCCAAAAGCAACAAAAATCATGTTAACCATGTGGCTGACGTACATACAAAGTATGAATTCTCTGCCCATTTTCGTTCACTGGTTATCGTGTTTACAAGGTAGCGAATCCTAAATCATGTTTTCTAGCTTTCAAACTTCAACCTCGTCGACCTATACCTGTGACCCAATATCAATAGGGTTCATGACTTTGCTATTTACAACCTACATACCCTGTAGGCTACCTTTCTCTGAACATTCGCGTTCACCAATCACTAGATCTTTTGTATTTTTTAGTTTTAAGACCTCAACTTCCGTTGACCTCGAATGGCCTCGGACCAGACCTCAAATGATAGGAATTATGTATGTTGTATAGCGAATCGTCATGCTAACCCCGGATTCACATAGCTAAGCATGGTTTCTCTCTCCATCTTAAATGAGAATACGTACGTCCAACCATATTGCACTGATCTTCCGTATTTTGGTAGCACAAACTTCCGCTAGTACAACACATTTTGATGACATGGTGCGCGCAGGTTGAACTACGAAATACAGGTAATATTACGCCGAAAAATATGAGATCCTACCTTTAGGTGTTACCAGTTCCACCAAATCTCTTCTACCTATCTTGCATAGAGCGTCAGCAAGATCATCAAGAGATGGAGCTGCGAACTTCTGGCTCCATTTCAATAGCGTTTGATAGCATTTTTCTATAACGTCTCCATGATAATCCTCGTCGATTGTATCAAGTTCCGAGTCCGTCACGCTCAGTTGGCGACCAAGACCTCGCCAGTGCTTCGGTAATTCCGTAGATAAATCCTGCATAAAAAGTGATGGCAAATGACAAGTGACTACAAGTATAAATGACGATGGAAAGTATGGTTTGAGGGTCATCGACGTAATATGGTTTCAAGTTTTTACAAGGCGGTCTATGCAAACTGACAATAGATCCTATTCAGTAAGTTTTCTAAAAATGTGACATACCCATGAAAAATACAGAAAATTGTGCTTATGTGAATGCGAATTGTACAGACCAAAAACTACCAGTGACTCCAATTTACTCTAGAATTAAACAGAACTATAAGCAGACTGCATGTACCAAATTCCATGAAAAATCACTTAGTTATGCAAGTTGAAAAATTAGGCACACGTAATGACCTCCATGGACACAAAATTGACCCCTGGTATTTTCAGAGCCAAAGGCAGACTGCATCTATTAAGTTCCAGGTAAATCGGATAAAGGCTGGGAAGTTAGTCACACTGAATAATGAGTTTCAGTGACCTTGACCCTACTGGTAAATTCATTGAGAATGAATTTAGACCAGATTTACCAAGTTTCATGAAAATTCATCAATATTTGACAAATTGCATATATTATGATAATTAGACCACAATCTTTACTGACTCTGACTGACTCTACTGGTAAATTCATCGGTGTTACTTATAGACCCTATTCATCAGGTTCCGTCCAAATCGTTGCCTGAATTGCATGAACTATACTAACAATGCTAGGCGAGTCACCAATGGCGATCACCTTTCTCAAACTACTGCTGAATTCATCAGAACTAGGAGTAGAGCAGATTTACCATGTTCTGTAAACATCCTTTGTTATTTAAAAGAATGAATAACTTATGCTGATTTCACAACAATAAATAACCTCCAGTGACCCCGTATACCTCCTTTTAAGGTTACCTCCAGTGACCACCGTGCACCTCCTGTTAGAATTCCATTGAGGAGTCCTATGGTAAGTACCCCGACTCGGCTAATAAACGATTCACTGGGGAGGTCAAAAGACACCATTCATTAAGTTTCGTTCAAATCGTTGCATAAATTGCATACTCTATGCTAACAATTGCTGGGCCCTAATTGGCTAACACATATAGGGCCCATATATTTCCCCATGTGGTCCCCTACTGGGGCCCTTACGGGTCTGCTACCTGGGCCCTCCACTTACATATAATGAATGTTTGTCAGACAGAGTGACAATCTAACCACGACATACAAGGACAACCTGTTAACATGTTCCTGAAGAAAATCCTTACCACGAATATGTTGCTTCTCAGATCCTCACCTTCAGCCATAGAGCAGGGTTAACGGGTGCCTAATTACTGTAAAAACAAGGTTACAACGATGTGGTGTGATCCCTTGTCTCAAATTAGCAGAATCCCTTTGGTCAAAAGTTTGTTACAGTAAGATCGGTGACATGCAGGTGACATTGTGAGATTTAATGTGAAAACAGGTTTCATCTCCACTTATCTGTAACCCCGTGCATATTCAACTATTCTGATAATTGTTCAGGGTATGTCAGGAAATGAACGTCACACTTTACTATGGTACAAAAGAGGTTATGAATTACTGTAGTTTGAATGGAGCACTTCTTCCTACTTTGTGCCGCCTGTCACAACTGTTGTGGTTATTGTTTCTCAGTACACACGATCTGAGGGCCAGGTAGTGCCTGGGGATTACATAGGCTTAAATCAATCAAACAGCGGGGACCACTCAAAGAATGTTCAATTGTCGAGATATATAAGGATAATCCTACTGTGACTTTGACCTGACAACGAGAACAATAGGGATCTTCCTCATATATGTAACCTGTGCACCAAAGCTTAACTTGTTACATGTTTGCGTTCAACAAATTTCGTGTACACAAGGAGTTACACATACACACATCCACACACACACACACACACATTCACACACATACACAATCGAATTACTGCATAAATTCATTTTACCCTCGGCAAGGAATGAAAAATGAGACGAGGAATCAATAGATCACATGGTCCAGTGAATTACATGGAAGAATATCCGAAAAGTCATCGCAAATCACCATATGGCAGATTTGCGAATCTAACTTCACGGAGCCTCTGGGTGCGATTCACCGATTTCGGCTGCAGAATACGACATGTCAGACAGTGATTCTTCCATTCGCGTAGAACGAGTTTTAGGGGGCATTTAAACAAGTTGCGGAGTTGCATTCCTGTTTGAATAGATAACAAACCTGTCGTTTGCGATACCTCCTAGTTCCTACTTTGGTCAATTGTGCCACCAGCTTTGAATAAATCAACGAAAATAGCAGTTGTTGTCTGCCGTCTGTTATGTACCCAATTTTGCAGAGCCAAATTCAGGTAATAATTCTCACGAGACCCGTTATAATCATGGAACAGAGAGACAAAAGGCTCAGTGAATCATTGACTGGTTTGACTCCGGACAGCTTCGCCTAAAGGGATCCTGTACTTCTATGAGAGCCCACATACCATAGGACAACAGTGCTCCTGTAATTGCCTGCTCAGGAGAACGAGTTCAATCTATAATTAGTATTATTACATCAACTCATATTTATAGCGCATTACCGATGATTACCGCAAATAGTGTTCAGTTGCCCTTGACAAACGTTAAAAGACTCAGTAATTCCTTGACTCCATACATATGACAATCAACAAAACCAGCAGAGTTCCTGAACTCATCATGATCACTCGAGCTAGAATTGTTCTAACAAGAATTTCATACTTTGACCTCACATTACGGTTGACCTAACCCAAACAGTAGGGTTTATGTACTCATCGTGAGGGAAATATATACCAGATGCGAGCCCTATCCATTCCAGATGGGTCAAAATAGCATTTTTAGGCCAAAATGACGCCTGCCTACGCCAGACTTGATAGGGTAGTACTTCCCACGACAGAGCTGCAAACCGGATTTCAGCCTGATCAGACCAAGCTTTTTGGACTTATGCTGTTAACAAGATGTCCACTGTTGATCTCATATGACCTCTTGAACCCGATTCCGAAGCGATAGGGACCATGTATTTGTAATGGGGAACCCCCTCTACTAAGTATGGGCTTGATCCATCCAAGTGGGTTCGAGTTATCTTGTCAAGAATACAACAATGGCCAAGATACAGACTTCTCACAATTTCCCCCAAAATACCCCCGGTCTACACCAACAGCAATGTTTTTTTTGCTCTACCCATACCAAATTAAATTCCGGCCTGATCCCACCAGGCATTATGGACTAGAATGGATTCAGACTCTGACCTCTGTCGACCTCTGACCTGACCCGAGAACAATATAGATCATGTATTTATGATGGGGAACACACATACCAAGTATGAGCTTGGTCCATCTAAGTGGGGTTAAGTCATTTTGTTAATAAGCTTAAATTAGTCTAAGTATCAATTTCCCACTATTTTTCTTTCCAAAATTCACACTCGATCATTACAAAATCATCCACGCAGTGAAAAGCAGCGAGCGCGCAGCAAAACCGTTGATTCCGCGGGGGAGGGGGAGGGGGGAACGGGGACCGGTCCAACAAGACACAACGATGTGGTATGATTCCTTGCCCATTTTTTTAGGTTTGGTTGTTCACAGTCTGTCGTAACTTGTGAAATGTGTGCTACAGTGTTTTGGTCTAATGGTAGTTGACAGCAAGGATCATATGTCATTTTTGGTATAGGTAAACAACTCCCCTACCGGCCCCAACAAATACACCCCCTTCCCAAACCGAAGATATACTGAATTAGGATGTAGACTACCTTATAGCCCCTATGAGTCTCACAAAAAGCATACACTATAATTCCCTGGCTCCATCGTTAGCTTCTAATCAGAGTTTACTTAGCCCACTCGAGCTCGCCTGTGTAATAAAATCCTACCTAGTATTCCCTCAGGTAAAGTCATCAGTAGAGAGGTGTCAGAAAATGTATCAGTCTGTTCAAAATAATTGTCAGATTATTTGAGAATTGGCTTAATTTCCATTAGCCTGAGTAAGGTGCCTAAGTCTATATATCCTGGGTCAAATCATGACATTATAACGTAATCAGGGAAGGTAATAGTTGAGTTGACATACATGTGGTATTGGAGAGACGTATTGGATGGGTCATTGGGTGATATAAATAATTGATATCAATAAATTTAGGCTCTCTGGGTGTTTGGAGCTAATTAAGTTCTCCTCCTGGAAGAACATGCTTTCGAAATAAATGAGGAATATACTTCTGCCAACTGAATTGGGAACGAGGTGGGAGTGCTGGGTGGGAGGGGTGGAGAATCGGTGGTGAGAAGGTAACATGTGGTGTGTGGGCTTGGGTAAGTGAAGAGTACGGTTGTGTGTGGAAGAGGGGGTCAGTGGAGGAAGGGGAGGGGGGGGGGGGGGGGATAAAGAGGGACGTGGCATTAGGTGCAATCGGTCTTTATAGGTCAATGTGATGGGTCGGCTAAGTTAAGGTAAAAATACAGTTTGTGTGTGGGAGCCTCCATTAACCTAAGAATCTTGGATGACCAGAAACAAGAAGGAACCATGTACTCTTCAGTGTTTTCACTGTCTATTATGATCTTCTATACTAATTCAGTGTTCGTGCTGCCTATAGATAATGATAACTTGTAACAGGAGCTTTGTAGAAAGGTGGTGTGATTGACGTAATGAATTGCCTCAGTAAAAGGGATCCAGTTGTCACAAAAGCTGCCCTAATATAAAGGTCACATGGTCGAAAGGTCAAATGAGATCAAGAAGTCAAATGAGGTCAAAGTAGTTCACCAAATGCAGTTCACACAGACGAACAAACTTTTCCATTAGGTCCACCTCATAAAATGTTCTGTTGTCAAGATATATAAGGATAATCCTACTGTGACCTTGAATGACCTTGACCGGACACCCAAAACAATAGGGTTATCCCTCTCCATATATGTGTATGTGTATGTATTGTTACATGCTTGCATTGTATAGATATCGTGTACACAAGCATTTTGAGTTTCTCCCCCTCCTGACCTTGAACGACCTTGACCTTACACCGGAAACAATAGGGACCGTCCCCTCCATATGTGTAACCTATGTACCCAATGTTGACATGTTACATGTTTGCGTTCAACAGATATCGTGTGCACAAGAAGTGTCACATACAGTACACACACACATACATACGAACACACATCCACACACACAATTGCATGACTACATGGATTCCTTTTACCTTCGACAAGGAATCAAAAACGTTGTGATACAGAATAATCGTTGACGGGTAAACCGCTAACATGTAAACTACCCACAGTTGAGCAATTGGTGGGAGCCACGTAAATGGACCACTCATCACCAAATGCTATGATCGAAATTTGTTATTGTGTAACGATATTTTCATCAAAATATTGTACAAGCACACAGTCAAATATTGATTTCGTTTAAATCTAGGGAACTTGAAAATGGATCACTAACTATGGAGGTCAATAACTCTGCAACGGAACATCGTACCAAGGTGGAGTTCGAAACAAAAATCTAAATTTTCAATCCTCTTATATAAGCCTTCCTCATTATGATCCTTCTGAAACCTTCAACATATTTGTGCGAGAGGGAAATACCTACCAATCTTTGTTTTGAATTGCAATGGATTCGAGCTGTATTTCAAATGTTTCAAATGTGTATGAAAAATACATTCCAAGGAAAGTCAGCACTGAGAGGTACGATACAATACTGGGTCGGCATTCTCTATTCTCCTTGCACTAGTTGTGACTGAATATGTAACATCGAGTTGGTAAGTGTTGGTAAGTGGCCTATCGTCAGAAATTCCCCGTCGAATATTGGACGCTGCCGTTTGCATGACATCACCGCGAAATGTATTGCAATGTGTATCAATATGAATATGCACTAACGCGAATTTGGTAAAATTGTGATAGTTGAAAATATTGTAATCGGATATCGTTCCGTCCCGCAAGGTCATTATATCAATTTAAGAGGCAGCATTATCTCGCGTCACCCGCATAAATAATGGATGGTCTGTTCGCAAAACAATCGTCCCACATTTCGTAACGAATTTCACTATTACCATAGTGACGATATAACCGACTCGATGCCGGCCAATATACATCGCTGGGTAGGAGGTCACGTGAACAAAATGAAGATGGAGATTATAACGATAAAAAAATCGTTATAATGTGACCGGGCATTAGCAGAAAGAACAAATTGTTGGAGCATCTAAAACATCAGTAACATATAGTATCAATAACCGGAATATTAGCCCCTTGGAGAATATTGGGGAAGATTGAAGGTATGGTTAAGAGGTTCAATGATTAGGAGAATTGCTTACTTCACGCTATGTGGTTTAGATCGAGCATCGCCTGCATGATAATCTCTTCAAGAATCCAGCGAAAGTGAAGTAAGTACGAATATTCATGAATAAAGCTGCAAAGCTGGGTAATGTCTTCAGTGGATAGAGTGCCAATGCTAACAGAATAACCATATCATTTTCAGAGATGCTCAGTAGAAAAACGAGCCATGTGCATTGATATTGTAACTTACCGTAGGAGATTCTAGGCTATATATACCTCAGTCGATATGATTCCGTTGTGCTTCGCTATAGGCTGAGGCGCTCGTTGTATGCATTCACCCCATGCAACTCCCCAGGTTGAAATAAGTTTGTAAGCTTCAGTTCGCAAAGTCGGTGTGATAACGACTGTGCTTCTTATACTGTACTGCTGTATACACATCCTACATTCTATTGCGGGGGTTGACTAGAATAGTCGTCAATATAATATATTTAGTACCCTAGAGAAGAAAGAATGGCAAGTCAATAGAGACAAATAGGGGCCCACCATGTCTTTCGTTTGCTACTGAATGAAAGCAGTCATGCGTGCTTGTAACCGAATAGACTCCAAATAGTCCTAGGCCTATATAATGGAACTGTGTTCGTACTTTAAATTCCGAAAATAAATCCAACTGAAGGATTCAAATGAGCGGAGGAAGAGAATGTTGAAGGTACAGAGTGCCTATTATATATTTCGTAATATCGACGACATCGGTGTATCAATACAAAATATCAAGCTGTGAGGAGTAGATGTCAGAGTGTCAATATTCGATATGGAAATGAACATTTTTTTTATAGAATTCGTTGTGATACCCTGATATTATTTCTATGTTGATGTATTATTCAGTTGTTTCCGCGCAAGTTCAGTGGTTGAGAAATTCCGTCTATATATATAGGAAATTGTGACTGAAGATCGGAAAATTTGATGAAGTGAAACGCACATGCATGGCTTCACTGGGAATCGGACCGTGGACGTCTCGCTTTACGTGCAAGCGCCCTGCCATGCAGTTATAAGAGCCAACTGGTGGTCTCGAACCCGAGGAACATGATACTTTTGACAGTGGGATCTGTATCTTATTGTATGACTCACGGAAGTATATAACAATAATAATAATATAAGAATCCGTGGTATGAACAGCACTATAGTTCGACATTGATGCGATATCTCCTTCCGGATATCAATAATAATATGATATCATATAATGATACATTCCGATTCGAACATTTCTCAACCACAGACAGATACAGCAATCTGTGAATATGATCTAGATTCTAGAACATCGTATTACATGGTGACACACGGTGGTGACAGTGGCGTCCCATGATTTCCTTACTGGGGGCACAGGGGGCACCAGCTTTTATTGAGGGGGCACCAGAATACCATCTATGCGGATGGCGCTGAGCGTATAGAGGAATTTTGGGGTTTTCAAACACCCGAGAAGGCAGCAGATGGCTCCTTGAGATTGCTTTCAGCTATATGTATTTGGTTGTGATACATGGGTTCCATGACACTGCAGATATTGTTATCAATAAGTTCATATTATTCTTTGAAATGTCAACACAGCAGATCGGATGGGATTTTGAAGGTATCATTAGGGATATGCCTGTTATGTCTCTCTTATTCACGTACCCCTCATTCAATTTCATATTTATATTTCCATATACCGTATTTCGCATTGTGGAAATTGTCCCGACCACTAAGTTCCTATCACAACCATTTCTCAGGCATTTTCTGGAATATTTCACTGGTAGGTGCAATTTTTGCCAGAATTCCTGACAATCTCTGCCTATGCCTCCCAAAGTGATTGAATGCCCATACACATGATACACTTTATATATACTCCTAGGCTATACCAAGAGGGAAATTTCGCACAGTATCCTCATGAATACAAATGCATGCACATGCCTCGATAGTACTTGCGATGTAGTGCCAAACAGAAAAGGAGCGGACCTCTCGACCCGGACAAATAAATGCGCGATTTCCCACATATTTTTAGTATTTCACAAACAATTTCGCCCACTCTTTTCAATTCCGTGACCAGATGTAGCATATTTTCACTGAATGTGTACCCAAATTTTCTACCTCAAATGATCTCAAGCTGAGCGGGCAATTTTCCGCATCCAGCTGATGCGCACTGTATCGGAAGGAATTTGGCTACTGTCATTTTGAAGCCGCTCTTATAGTCTTCGTTACGGCAGAGGATTAGAGTCAGGGATTAGGGTTAGCGTAGCCAACCACAGAATTTCTTCCGAAGTAGTGCGCATCGGCCCTCCTGCATATGGTTGCCTCATTATACTCGATCAGTCGATCCGGCGATCAATAACATAGTGCACCGTCAACCCTATATACAGTGACTCACTCAACAAGTATAGCATTCGAATCCGCAAATCACTTCAGCAACTACCTTGCCCTCTTGGTTACCAGGCATAAATAACGTCAATAATCAGGCAGTATTTTGTTGAATATAAATGTTCTGGTTTCATCTCGGGGGAACTAGGCAGCTCTCTACCAGCTCAGTTTGAAGAGAGAGCACGCAACATGCATATGTTGATATTCGGTACATTTGGAAGATCAACAAAAAAGGGTACATGAAGTTGCATACCTTCTAATTGGGTTGTGACTGGTTCGCAACTAGTACTGGATAATGTTAACTGGAGTAAACTGGTACATTGAATGTATTTTCTGACTCCGATTGGTAACGGTGTAATCGATACCTAACGGGCTGCCCAAGAGGCCTACATGTTTTCCTATAGTAACTGTTCAACTGTTCTCCACTTAGTGATGACCATATGTGTGGTCATCATTCAGACCAGGGAAATGTGGTTTCATATGTGTCATGTGTGTAATACATCCTAAAAACAAACAGGTGAAACAAGTTCAAATTTCAACTCAATTTAAATTTCATCGTGGAGATGTGAACATCATAGCGATGTTTTCCAACACATGTAGGCTATGTGCCTTTGTATAAGTTATTTTGGCGGTGATTCCCCGCATTCTTCATGGGTTCTTATTGAGCTATATTTTGCGTGAACAGCGTAAACAATATGAAAGAACCGTTTCAAGTTAAGGGGGTAGGCCCACAGAAAATACTATTTTCAAATCAAGACCAAGTACAGTCAAGAAAGTTATCATTTATGTTAAG
>JAUOBX010148804.1:0-18639 GCA_032360705.1 Eupentacta quinquesemita
TACTTTGTATTCGATAGAAAAAACGACCTAATATTCACGGGTACGTTTATTGCACAATATCCGGTCAGTAATAAGGATCAAATTGCATCTGATAATTTGTCAATAGGACATATATCAACGTAAAATATATGAAACTATTTATACCTTTATTGAGGTCTCTCTCAATCATACTGATAGAGCAATTATGTCCGGTTTCGCTATACTTATATCTGTACCATCCTATATGGGTGAGATACGAACTTTACTTAACGGGCAATTCATGGCGTCACTGTCGGAAAATAAGAAGCAAGGTGTTTTCTACTAGCTTCATCATAGCTATTCGATCTCGAGACCACCAAACGAGTTACTGTTATATCCTTTATATATACTTGGCATATGCGTCAATATTGAATTGATGATTTTGGCATGCGTCTCATGCATTAAACAATAAACACAGTGACGTATTCAGTAAGCATTAAACAAAAGAAATGACTTATTGAAAACGAGATTCACTTAATACAACACTAGTTTAATCTAGGCTTCATTCACATCGAAATACGCGTGAGATATTCCTTTTGAGATATGTTAGCAGGAGTAACGTGTTCATAAAATGCTGAATCTTACGCGTTCCTCTAAGTAGCATATTTCCTGCCAGTTTATGCTGCAAAATACGTTTTTTGAAATAATCACCTAAAATTGATATAATAAAAAACTGTTGATAGGCCCATCGAATTTATTTGCTCATTCACGTGTTACAGTATTTCACGAGTGTCCTACCGTATCTCATAATAATCACTGCACGCTTTCACAATACAACGCTTATTTCAACTTTCCTGAAGTGGATTGCAATATAGCCTATGTGATCGTTCTTTGTTGTTATTCCTAAGTCAAAGGTATAATATTTTCTAATAAATTCTTCCATCAGTTTTTTTCTCGAAAAACAATTTCATTCCTCGACCATACACATAATTTTATCATTTTACACGCTGATTTGTAAACTCGAGCAGTTTATTGAATAGGAGCCTTCGGATGTCACTTTTTCTGTTGAATGAAGTTTGTTTTGAAGATAAGAAAGATAGGGTTTTTCCAGCAGGGCAGTCAATATATATACCTATATGAAGATATTGTAGTGTTACGCCCCCAGTCCAATTATTATATAGGTCAGTGGATACATCTCTTCTTGTATCGCGGAACAGGAATTTGGGAGCAATCGTATCACTAAAAGTATACACTCACTCCACTGGTTTGGAAAGTTAGAACAAGAGAGAAAAAGACGATAATTTGATGTAAAATGAGGGAGTAGACAATTGTTTTGTTGTTCGTAAGCACATATACACATACACACACACACACGCACGCGCACACACATACACATACGTACACACATGCGCACACATGCGTGCGTCTCGATACTGGAACTCTCGGCACCAATCGGTATTCTACCATAGGATACCGTACATCTCAATGATAATAACAATAAAATTATTATTAATAATAATAACAATAGATGATATATCCAGCTCATACGGCCCTTCTTCAGTGACATGTCAATTTCGTACAAATCGAGGCAAAACTCCAATGATTGAGGGATAGAACAAACCATTATGCACCCGTACGTGCCGTTTGCACCGTTTGACATTTTGGCTGGCCATCGAGAGGACCAAAGTACTAAATAAATGTCATGCTATACTAAACTTCGAAGAATAACCGCCTTCGGAGTGTTGGAAGTGTGAGAGATGTACAATTCACCCAATGACCATAACTGATATGCGAACTGAATAGCTCACTTTGAAAACAGTAAATGACGTCATAATAAGAATGGCACATGAGTTTAGGAGCGGAACTAATAGGCTTGAGTGGTTGTAAAAAAATTGGATGCTCCTTTTTATATTTCTGAGTAGGTTTGAGAAGGCTCTGTGGAAATTGAGACCCACTTGTGATAAACTCATATCCTCGAGAATGGTGGTTGATTAATTGTTGATAGGTTACCGTTAAAACCTCAATTGTTTTGTAAGTGGGTCACGATTGTGTATTGATCTAGGAGTCAAGCAGCAAGGTGTCACGGTAAGCCTAAGGTGTATAGGGAATCTATGTCAGCCTGATAATTACTCATAGAAATATTATTCAAGTTATATCTTTAGTCTGTCGAGTTTGCTCGATATCATATACATTTTCTGGTGTAGCCACGGGGAGGGTTTATGGCTACAGAGAAGAAGAGATACCACTCCCCACATGACTGTTTTGCGCTCAACCTAGTTTCGCTGACGAAATAACCCCCTCTCGAATGTTATGATGTTCCGTGGATTATGTCAAAGAAAATACTTGGGAGATTGAACATGTTGGAATACCTTGTCCTCAAGTCATCTGAGGTCACTAGAGGTCGAGATTTGAATTACTTGCAATCACGATAATTCCAGGATGCTTCACTAGATCAATTTGAAATTTATTGTGGAGCTTTCTCTTGGGAAATAGTAGACGACTATATTTTTGGGTGTGCTGAAATTGGGGATTGATATTCATAGTTGGCAAATGTTGCCGAATTTTGACTCGGCTATATCAAGCTGTAACCGTTCTGGGTTCCTTCCCCAAGGGCAGTACAGAAAGGATTTTTCTAGTGTAGACTGGGGGTCAGTTGTGAGAAAGAAGGCTCGTCAATACGACAACTGTACCCCACCTGAATGTATGAAGCCCATCTTTGATAGGCTTAGAACGAAGAGAACAAGCAGAAAATTGACGGCATGGGTAGATTTCCTTATGATGAATACTGAGAACAAGAAACCTTCTGGTTCAAGTATACTGGGAATCGTTGGGTGAATATCCTAATTTGTCATCGAGTTGAAGAGGCTAATTAGTCTCAGTTCATGGGCAAGAAGGCATATAAGCAAAGGGGTCATCCGTCCTACTCGAGAGAGGGTGGTGAAGTGCTCAGATGGGATAGCATTCCCTATTATGGCTGTAGGGTCCCACTCTAGGCAGTCTCCAGAACAATTTCCGCAGACATACTTTGACATAGCCAACCGTCCTAATCATACTCAGACCATGAAATTACCCATCACTGGGATTACGAGGAAGCATTGAGACACCGGGCAATGTCCTATATAACGCCAACCCGCTCCTGGTTATTATGCAGAGAATAATGTCCTAATCAATCGCACGATAAGATTTCCACTTCTAATTAACTTTCATTTTGTGACGGTGATTCAGAATTCGATTTTATTAACCCCATATGAATAACTATCGTCTAAATCTTACAAATTCGGCAATATTACAATCATAGCTTATGGCATCATTCCGTAACAAGAGCAGAACTCACAATAAACACTACGGTTATAATGCTCATAAAGCAGAGGATATATCATGAGAGTCCTATACGTGTAACGTACAACATAATAAACTGAAAATATATCTGTAAAGTACCAACAGGTATATATATACCTGGATGATTACATATCAGGATATGTCCGCGTTATTGTGAACAGTGCCACCATTTGAACAGCCCTTTACAATAAAAATCCATCATACAGATAATGTAAATGTTATATTTTCACAAATGACGAACCACCCAAGTGCTCACTTAATTTGATACTAGTGATATGAACAGTGGTAAATTGAGCAATAGGTTATAGACAAGTTACTATGTTTCAAGTAATCACTCCTTTGAACAAAAAACTATGGATACATCTCCGAAAATTATTTCGAACTGACAACAAGCCGGATATTCCCAGATGTTGCGGCTCATTAGGTCAACAGCTAGGTCATCAATATTGAAGCGACGGATTCATCACAAAGACAATAAATTCAAGATTTCCATAAATTGATAATGGCATAGTAATGGTTGCCGGACACGGTGAACTATTTTACGATACGAGACTAACAGCGTTATTACTTATCACCCCCCTGGAAAATAGGCAATGAATTCCGTTGCATTAATTGGGTAAGTGTTCACCACCATAGGAAACAAGGAGAAACAGACAGGCTTCAACTCACATGGAAGATGAAAATTTTAAGAAAGTTATGATTCATAACGTAGATATTGTGTTATATGTGCGGGTACTTCATGCTAGTTAGCATAGTTTCCCTCGTAATCACTCCAGGGTGCCATAAGAACATCGGATCCTGTCACAAATGAACGTACTCCGAGTATCTGTTTTATCACTGTCAAGCAGCTATTTCACGTCGGTCGCTCATTCGTACTTTGTAATCATCGACTGTTATCACTTATCATTGTTCATCTCCTCACCAGGTGCTATCTCGGATTTACTCAGTGTAATATCGAAAAATCACCTCTTGAGGCGGTGGCAATATATTTGTCCCGCAGGCCACTATCATATGGTGAACGATGAGGATGAAATTGCAAAATATTCTTGGAAACGTGAAAAGAGTTGGCAAACGTTCAGCTGTTGGGGTGTTTTGGCAGTTGGAGAGACTCGCAAGTAGCTGGATGACTACACCAAATAATTTTCTCCGATTGCCTTCACAGTCATCAATGTGATCAGGATAGTACAGTTCTTCAGCAGGGGAAAGCAACTGTTTGCCATTTTCGATATGTGACTCATCGTCTCTTTGTGAACATGAATGTCTGACTTCATCCGGGTTTTTTTCTTTGGTCTCTAAGTACGATTGTATGTTGGAACGGAGGGTGACAGACCTAGATGACGCGGAGGCATGCTCGTCAATGATTTGAAGTTGTACAGTGTTGTAAAGGTGTACAACATCGTTATTCCACATATCTTACCAGGTGTTTCCGCAAAGGAATGAGTGTGCGAGATCAAACTTCAGAACGTTCTCTGTTTAGCAGTTTAGGTGAATGTGTGTTTCAGGGAAGGAGGGGGATGCTTGGTTCGACTGAGATCACAGAGGACAGGGTAGTGGTCAGATAAACGATGTGTATCAACTGTATCCTTACCATAGAGATTGTCAATGGGTTTAGACATTACCAGGTCAACAATGTGACCTGAGACGTGGGTTGTATATTTTTTACATGCTGAACGAAACCCTAACTCTGACAATGTTGAGTAGAGATTGGGAAAGAGCGTTTTGCGGATCATTGACCTGACAGAATCGCCCATCTTTACTGTATCTTTGTTTGTGGTAGCGATGCTACCAAAGTGTTCATGGGAAGTGGGGCATATATAAATGTAGAGGTCAATAGTTCGCCCAACACTATCTATAGGCTGCATTGCATGCACTCAAATGAGTTAAAGGTATGGAATACACTGTGTTGAGACTGTCAATAGACAAATGCGAGGCCACTGCCACGCTTGCCAAGCCTGGGCACATGCTCATCATCAAACCATTTAGGTTTGATGCGACTGATGTTCAACATGTCCCTGTGTTCGTGTCCATAATGCCAAGTGTCTATTCTTTCGCCACTATGTAATCAACAAGAACAGTTCCTCTAGTTCTAACTCAGACTAACTGCTTTAGCGTTAACTAGCCCGGGTGTCATATATAGACCTGGTACCGTGTTGGGGAGTTGCGGTAGTGGGAAAGATATTTGAAGGCGAAGCAGTATGGTCGTTCGTGTTGCTTCTATGCCTATAAGTGGCACAGCCAGTACGGATGGATGCTGGTAATTACAGTGATATCATGGGGAGACGTGGATTCTTTTTTGCCAGCTCTATAGTTTCTCTGAAGAGTTTGAGAATACGTAAATGTTACACCAAACAAAATGAACGGAGCGAGAACTAATCTTCTGCTTCCTATAACTTTTGGAGTAAGCTCTAACATAACTAACACTCCACTATCAATATTACGAGAATATTTGGCCGATCACGGATCACGGATCAAAATAGAACTCATCCTAGTCACGGTGAATTGCACACCTGTACAGATGAAAAAAAGCTTGCTAACATCTCTTTCAATAATGGTTTCAACTAGCGTTTTTGAGACTGAATCATCCTATTCTTTCAGTGTTGTTCCGTACTTCCCCAGAAGCATGATGCCACCACAAACTGAACCCATTGCTCTTCGCGCCCTCGTTCTGACCACTTGTTGAGACCCGCTATAATCGTGTCCAAAATGCTATCGCCAACTTCCCCGGCGGATAGCTCCTGTATACCGCCTATATAACTTCTGTCTGCAAATAAAGTTCAGAACAATCTAACAATCTCGCATAATATCTCGCTTCTTTCATAGGACTCCATTAAGTCACTGACCTGTCTAGAGCGCTCCGAAAATATTATCCTGACCATGGGAAATGGTATGCACTCCGATCATCCCAGAGAGTATGAGTGGACGCAGATACTTTAGCCCTCAGGTTCAGGTTCCCATAGACGCCTAGGTTGGACGAGGCACCGGAACAGCAAGCCGGCTGAGTTATAAACTGGCAACTTTTTGATCACCAGTCCTAAGCTCTACCGACTGAGGTTATCCGATTCCCAATGCAAGATTCACTGGTGCTGACTGTCGCTCTCTGTTGGCCCGCCTACCTCCAGCACTCTATCCGACTGACCCCTGCACCGCCCCTCCTAACTCCAACTCAATAAAACTATCTCTGCGTTGATAGAACTTCCCCACCGTAACAAGTGTTGATCAGCATCATTATTTTATTCCAGTTGCTTTTAGCCCTCTTCCCCTCCTCGTTGTAGCCGTGTATTTTAGGCCTATCTTGTTATTTCGGTTCGCTGAATTAAACATGGGCCATCTAATAGCTCCGGCTGGTACAATGCTTTAGCTAATGGGCCGTTATATTCTAATGTGTTGACCAGGATAGCCTCTCTGCACGGAGCAGTAGCAACAGGAGTTATTCTGGCTAGCGCGCATGCATAGTAGGTCTATCACTGATAGGGGCGTGGGTTATCCTGGGTGTACCATTGCGCGTGCTCGGAATATGTCAATTCGTATTAGCGGTATGCTCTATGCTAGACATTTGCGAGATGCTGATTGGTCTACGCAGTTCTCTCGTCATGCCCTCATGTCTCTGTATGCATTAAGTGTGGGTTTCTATTTTTAGCCGACTATGAAAACTTTCAAGAGATTTTCCAGAGCTACGTTCGAGCCCCACCTCGACACTGCAAGGTGTGGCTCCCTGACTTCCCTCCCGAAGATCTCTGTGCCCCAGAGAAGGCCGCTCCGTTACATCTTCTTCCTACAACTGATACACATCAACCACATTAGCTCTATCCACTACTATTCGAGACACTTCTCACACCTATCACTGAAAGTCTGAAACACACTATTCTGGCTTGAACGTTACCTCGATACGTTACCCCGATAATTCACCGACATTTCATGACACCGTACCGCAGTCTGGCAGACTCCTTCGGTACGCTATTAAGGCATGATTGCATAGCTTGGATACACCATCAGATCACTAGCATGGTAGCATCATGGTGATCATGTCACGAACAGCGCGAGCAGCGAATCACGGTTGGAATCGATAGAAACCTCCGGACTATACAGCTGTTCATTTGAATATCATCAATGATCATCATAGGAAACAATGAATATGTATTACTAGTTCTCGATATACGTTGATTTGATTCAATATTCATGTGAGATGATTGGATAACCATGAATGGTAGCGATGACCACTATAACATTTGGGTGTAGTCCATGCCAACTTGTGCCAATATCGTTAAAACAGTTACATGTTTTTATCTGCAAACTATCTGGTATTTGAGAAAGTAGGGAACATATGTGATTACAAAGATGCAATCTGATAACAATGTGTTCAATCTGTAGTCGTTTTACCTCATCCAGTCCGAATCGATTTTCATCTTTCACGATCAAATATTATGTTACTTTTTAGTTCAACCGTTATGCTTTAACGCTCCAATGAACCAGCTCGAGACTGCAAATGTTACAATAATGACCACACACTTTTGAAATGTGCTCTTATCAGCTCATTCAAGAAGGTGCACCAAATTTCCAGGAAGATGTTTCTCTGCCCAGAGGCCTAATTGTAAATAGATAATAGCATTTTGATCTCCACCCCGACGATTCATACAGATAGGTGATTAAAACATATTACACCTTGAGATCGACTGAAGAAACCAATTTCCTGTAAATGGCTATTCCATTTCTTCCTAATTCCGGGCAATTAGACCAGGCCGCCTCGCATTACATGTGATACAAAGCTATCCTCCATCGAAAATGATTTAGTTCTATTTTAAGCACGGGGAACGTAAATTTGCACTGTATTCATGTAGCAGAACTTGCGGTCTCACATGTTATATCTTAATGTGAGGCTGCCTACTCCTGAGTGATAGTTGTGTAACCGGCATTATTCATGTCATGCGATTGATAGTGAGCAAAATATGTTACTCGTTTTAGCTCAATAAATGTTATATTCATATTCGTAATGGCATATACGTTTGGTGGAGCATAGTGAAGTATTTTGCAGTATATTGTCCTTCGACATTATACCTTGTTTACAAAGTCACTTTGGTTGAATGGAGAGCACCATTACAACTCATCAATTTACTGAACTAGCTAGATTCTAAAATCATTTCAGTATAAGTATAATGGTCTCTGGATGGATATCACAGATGTCTTATTATCATTACTAAATTAACATTCCGCACTGTACTGAGTTTTCAGGAGCCATCGAACGAGTAAAGAGAAGGCATAACGTTGATGCTATCGATTAGGCAAATCGGGAAGATTTTGCATAAATTCTCATCGCGACGTTCGTTATTGATATTGAAACAGTTTGTGAACCAATTGCTGGTGCAAAGTCATGAAACGGGCTTCCTCTCGAGGTACAAGGTCGCGCAGAAATTGTTGCTTTCTGATCGTCTTTCAAGACCGAGAGAGGCGTTGGGATGATCGTTTGCACTATTGCTGCATGATCTTCTTCTTGTCTATAGCTTGTCAACACTGTTAGACTAGTCAATCGTCATTGCATATGTGGGGATTGGAGGCTAACATCTGCCATTGACATATGCCGGCAATATGTGTAGTAACGGGTTGCACGCTGCTATTTCACCCAAGGGATTTCAACTCGGGAAATACAATGGATATAGTAGCTTGGACAGTAAACTGTATGTAAACAGAAAATAAAATACCCACTGAAGTCCGCGACAGTATAGCCCGAGTTGTCACAATAATTATCCGGGATTTTTAGTGGCAAATTACGAGTGATGACTTTGTGAATTGATGATGACGATTTTATTCAGTTTGCTAATGATTTCGCCGAAGTGCGCTTTTGGCGCCAGCTTCTAGAGCTAAAGTTATATGGCAGAAACGTGTCGTAAACAGTTATGGTTATCAACCAGCACAATTATGGAACCACACAATCTACAATAGCTGCAATGGAGTTATGTGACGAACATCATACACCTATGTATGAATGTACAATATATTTCAGCATACTGTACATGCCACACACCTCTATATGAAACAGTGCCCTGTGTACATATACCTATAACCGATGCACAATAATGTGTTTGATTGTGCTCATTATAAGTTGGTACCAGCACTTCATCACAGGATATCAACATACTCCAATTGAGAAACTATTTCAATTCTAATCGTTTTGAAAGTATAGTTCTATTATCGGTATGACGTGTTTCACCTTGTATTTGGTTGCACCTATGATGATGATGAGCACTATTGTTCTTAGTGTCAGTTCAAGGTCACTAGAGGTTAACGTCTGAAAGCTTTCCAGCTCGATATCTAATTAACACAAGTATTTAGTTAAAATTAGGTATATGGTCTCTACACATACCGAGGATGAACCAGTCGTATTTATCATGTCAGGTCATTTCACAGGGATGTTGTGATGTGATTCGCAATGATGAACTGAATCCTAACTAAAACTTTCGCCCATTTCTGCTAGTTAATCAATGAGAAATATGTCAGCATTAATTGTGTATAGATAACACTCTAATAATCCAGAGAGGTTCAAGTCTGCGTTGTACTCTTGAGCAAGGTGCCTTATCCCGATCGCTCAGAATGAGAGAAAAATGATTTGTATGTTACTGTCTGCGTGTATTGACTTCCCCTTCATATTGAGGTCACGCTACAGAGGCATTGCCTTGGTCCATGACTTGATGAGGGTTTGCAGCTAACGAGATTGCTGTATGCGGGTACAAACCTTTTCCAGCTTGTATGAGATCAGTGCCCGTGTCCAGCAAGTAAACCATAACCAAAACATTTATTCACAAGATATCGCAAAAATATTGGAGACTAATCTAAACCGCCTTCTGTTTGTTTGCCTGTTTTCCTCACTGATCCTGATAATAAGTGAAGTCTATGACGACGGCGCGCATATTTTGATTTCGATCAACCTATAGGTTATGGGTCAAATAATCTCGCAGAATTCGATCTGATTACATACATGAACAAGAACACGCTGATCGTACAACTCTACATTTTCTTCAGCATACACACGTGAGCTATACTCTGTATATGCCTACAATCAGGGCACGTGTAAGATCAGTGCATATTCGAAACATTCATTATGAAAGTGATAACAAGGCTAAAATATCAATTAAACCGTTCCTCATGAAGTGGATCGCTATTATTGACAATAACGTGAGCACCCGCTCAGACAAGACACTGCGATATCGTTCGAATTGTGAGGAATGTAAACGTCAGGCCCTTAACATGCCTAATGGAAGTGCTAACATACTTCAGATTTCTTTCTACCAAACAGGCGGGCTCAAACAGAATATTGATAACCTCGGCTGCATTAATTTGTGCTGCGAACCGGTCAAAAATATTGGTTCAATGTGACTCAATTATATGCCAGTTGCTTTATTTTATTTGTACGATAAAGGCCTAACTTCAATGTCATGCACTGATATTTTTACTATGGCATTATTTTTAAGATAGCGTGCACCAATCCATTCCTAAAGATTTCTCAGCATTTATCTGTTTTGTACAATACATTTGTTACGGTATTCGACAACATACATACATCAGGCATGTTTAATTGAATTGCAGAAAACGACAAATTTATCTATAACCAGTCCGACAGCATTTTTTGATAGTGATGAGCTAAATCTGTTTCCCTGACTAGTCCATTTCCTATCGTTATGTTGGACATTTCCTGCCAGATTTGGAGGCCACTAAAATTGAAATGAAGATGTCCTCCCGTTTGGAAATACGAAAACAGAAAGAACAGAAGGCTTGCTGATTTCTTGACGGTCCTGACGTCCAATGACGTGGCATTGAAATTCAATTTCTTCTTACCTCGAATGTTAGGGAACGTGAATTTATTATGGTTATGGGGAACTTCTGTGAGTGATTACAATGTGAAAGTGGTCATAAAATGTATTTTCGGTATCGCTTTACCAACAGCTGGTTTACGAAACAAACAATGAACCGCGAGTGAATGAGTAAACGGAACAACCGTGGAATCAAACGAATGGGAAAGAGAGAACAATGCCAGTGTACGGGACTAACTCTTGCAGCACTGAGAAACATCTCGAGGCGAACCACGAAGCAGGGACCTCGAATGGGCCTCCTGGAACACCGACCTGAAGTAACACCAATCTGCGAACTCGCAGGCATCTTATCAAATAGTGTTATACCCCGGCATAATTTGACCAGTCCGGGAGATAGCTAAATTAGCCTCTTTTCAAGCCGGCAAGGGTGCATACAGCACTCTCGTCAGTTGCGAACCCTCTCCAGGTCACGGACCAAGGCAATGCCTCTGATGCATGACCTCAAGGCGAAGGAGGTGGTCAATACACGCGGACGGCGACACACTCGTCACATTCCACTCACTGTGAGCGATCGGGATAAAGCACCTTGCTCATGGGTGCAACGCGGACTTCAACCGGTAATATCTGGAATACCAGCTCGACGCTCTAGCCAACCAGGCTACCACGCTCTAGTGAATAAAATGTGATTGTTCCTTTGATAGTTAGAGTTCGTTAGAATGTTCGTTATTATGTTCTATGCATTCACTCTATATTACTCGGGTCCTGTAAGTTCTCAATGATAGCCATCGATGTTAAAATCATGTTGCTGAAAATTATCCTGAGAATTGAATTCCCCGAACATAAGTATTGAAATAACTGTCAATATTATATGACACTGTCTTGGTTTGTAACGCCTAAACGAAATAAATATTGCAGTCCACTTTCGTGAAACTGACGTAGTAATTGTTACACTCTTTTAGGAAACGCGCAGTAGTTGCTTCATTGTAACATTGACTAAACAAATTTCTCTCGGCATATACGAGACAATGCAGGTCACGAAGTATAGTATCACGAATTACAGAAGTTTAACAGCTCTGACCGTTTTGAATAAGTATTTAGTAATAAGTTGAGTTTGTGTGAACTCCATGATTGTACTGAAAAGACAAAGAGGAAATAATGAAACCTTTAATAAGAGATGTGCAGTACTTTCGTGTGAGCTACAACTGTAGATATCTATTAAAAAAGGAAGTTCATCTATGTTGGCGAGTAATGTTTACCCTCTGATGAAAAAACTGTTACCTGACACCCCAATTTGGTGGAACTGCCTCATATCCACGGTGAGGTTCAGAAAAAATATTACATATACTTCAAATTAGTGTGGCTATTCACGGATCCGATTTACTTATTAGTAGTTACGTACGTCACAATAGCAAAATTTCACGCAACTACGTCACTGGGTGGTAAAATATACTGAACCCTGTGCAAAGTCAATAGGACTTTTGATCTTGTTATCCTATTTTAAACTTTTCGGGCAGGACAGTTCAGGACTTCGAGTTGGATAAGTAGATAAAACAGTTCCATCTGTGTTTTGTTCCTATACATGAATCTTGCAACACGCGCGGCACAAAAAGGACTATTTCGACTGCAAACGTTCATGATGAACCCTTCAGTGTGTAACTAATAACATTAGGCCATTGTGTGTACACACACTGACGTCACATCGAATCTGTGAATTGTACATCTGCTAGTGCTCGGAGGAAAAGAGCCTCTGGCAGGGTCACCTACTGTTGACATTACCAATACCAATACCTGCTCTACCCCATCATACTGTTCCCACACGAACGTACATCGCAAAGTTGTGACTGGCGAAGTACGTAAGTTAGGACTAGCCTTAACGGTGAGCCTAAGTCCGTTAGGCTTTAAAAATCGTTAGGCTTCGAGCAGTTAGGTGCGCACCCGACGCGTACCTCATTATACTGTTCCCACACGAACGTACATCGCAAGGTTGTTACTGGCGAAGTTGTTATTAGTTCGGCGTAGCCCTAACGGTAGGCCATAGGCCATAACGTTAGGCTAGACGCGCTGAGATATTTTCAAAATACGCTCATGATTCTACGCCAACATATGCACAATCCATACTCAGCAGAACATGGCGAGAACACTTGCAGATGTGAAAATATATATTAGCTTGGGATAGAGGAATGATGCTTACAAAATCGGGCTAGCGCACCTGGCGATTGCAAAATATTACTGAATCGGGGAAGTGCTGCCGACTACTACTTAAAGGGAGAAAAATGGATTGACCGGAAAAAAGCAGGTGGAGTGAGAAAGATGTACGGTAAATTGTAGAATATCCAATTGATACTCAGCGTAATGGGGTTACAAAATACGCAAACAAATAGAAGCTGTGTCTATAATAGGAGAACACGTTTTGCAGAAGCGTGATTGGCAACCCGAATCTACACTGAAACACCAAAAATAAATATATTAAGAGAAAATGTCATTTGGAATATCCGAGATTCCCGCTGCGAAGTGGCAATAGTTGGTTATTGTGACGTAAACGCAATACCCATCCATGAGAGATGTCCCTCCCGCTTAAACAATTCAATGAATTGAAGTCACATGATAATCATATTGACAAAAGTCGGTGAAAGATGAATGGTTGCTCAGCCGACTAGTAGATCAGAATTGTCGAATGTTATTATTAACTAACTAACTAACTAAATATAATATATAACTAATTATATATATAAGTATTATCCATTCCCTAGTAATATGCAGTAACGTAACAATTTGCCTACGGGTTACTCTAGTTATACTATCATATAGCCAACATCCATCGAATATGATACATGTTGGTTACCTGCTGTGTATCATGACACCCTCAGAGGCATAGTACTCGTATCTTCAGATGATTCCCCCAGAGTGGACTGTCATGTTTTCATAATAAGTCATATTTCAATATTCTTCACTCCAAATAGTGCATCAGGAACGTAATATCGATGACACTTTCTACGACAGAATCAATACAAATAGAAGCAGCGGATAACGTCGTAGTTAATATAAGCCTACACTTCATCAGTGGAAGATAGGTCCATGTTCCATGAATAGTACATTGTTCATTTCAATCTTGTGTGGACATGACAGGGATTCCCTTCTGTCTTCTCCGTAATTTTTCGAACATTCTAACTATCTCTCCATGAATCATCAGCAATACGGGCAAACATCAAAAGTTTCGTTTGAAGTTTAGAGGCTACTCTTTATTGAGTTTGTCTCGCCACGTACGATCCCGCGCGGAGTCCATTGGATATAAATTAGACTGCAGTACCATGACGTGTGTATAACATGTCAGTTGAGTGAGATCAAATGACGTCGTTGAGCACATTGTTTTGGAGCCAGGTTCAGATAATTACTAATTAGCCCTATGGCCAATAAGTTTATATTGTCTTTGAATACCAACAGCCGTTAAACTGGTGAGAATCACTCACTGATTTATTTTTCATTAGATTGACTATATATATATATATATTACTATCGCGGCAATGCTACCTGTTAGGGTCGATGACGGGGTGAGCTCTGAGACGGGACCCGGATTCATATCTGTCAGCATTTTTAAATATCGTTGGAATTGCGTTGCTACAGTCGCTAACAGTATTAGTAATGAACCAGACATGTACATGCTGACACACTGATCAGTAAAACTGCGATATTCTCCGGCATAATCACTATTGAGTACCGTGACTGACAGCACAGATGTACGGAGGTGATACGTTGATTGAAGTTGAAGTTGTCGATATTCTATCCTTGCTTCGCCTACTAGAGGGATGGTAATTCAGGAAACATGTTCGGGATTACAGTTAAGGACTGTGTTAATGACGATGACATATTACGCAGTTACTTCAAATTAGGCTCCACGCAGCCACGCTAGTTATGTGTATAGTTACTCCGAACGTCCTCTTACAAGAGGATTGGCACGTATGTCCTCATGCCATTTTAGTGTAGTGATATTTGTAATGTAATCTTCGATCCACACAAGGTGTACAGCATCCACACATATCAATTGCAGATGACCCAGTAACCAATCTACATGAAAAGGCGAAATTGAAGATAAAAGAACGAGGCTGCCCCGATATATAGAACTCGATCCTCCTCCCTAAACATATCGAGTCACTGACAGCGTACCTTGAGTAACAATTAAGTGCAATCACGACACATTCGACATCCTTTGAACAATATTACACATTTTATAATTCCGTCAGACCTGACTCATGTTATTACTCTGTATAGTAATATAAACAAATCCAAATCGTACGCAAATACTTTTATATAGAAAGAGGCATCGTGGACTGCTTTCCGCGAAGTCGATACAATACAATTATTACCGAGTAATTCAAGTTTGTCAGTCTAAATAATGAGATCTTAGCCTAATTGAATGTTTTTAGCTGTTGTTTTGCATTCTGGCTACCTTGTAATTCACGTGCCACCCGAGTCCTCGATGACAGACAATGATATGTCTTTTGCGATAGCAATTGTGTATTGCCACACATGTGTTCGGTGAGTTGGGTTTCCCTTTGAAATACTGAATAGAGTATCATAATGATTGAAGTCGATGGTACATGGACTGTCTAAGTGTTCAACGCTTGAGTGGGTAAATAGTGCAGTGCAGTGAGATATGAGCACGTTAATACCTCTCTTGATTTCCACGAGGAGCACGCATGTTTGGTCAATTATGAACTGCTCAAAACCGACTGCACTTGTTGGATGGATGGCATCAACCATGATAATACAAGATGAACGTTAGCTTTCGAACAAACACCTCTCATTTTGACAGATGATGTCCTTTGCTGAGTTTGCTGCAAATAAAACGGATCTCACAACATTTATCATCTACTTCCGAATCGACAATAATTTATTGCTATGTGGTGGAAAATAGTTAACGAGATGAGATCCATTTATGTGGATGTTTTGTTCCATGAGTTGGCTTCGTCATGGTGATGAAATATTACAGTTTGCTTGATAGGCGTCCTAGAACAAACCGAGGTGTAGGCTACATTTGAATACGTGTATTGTGTAAGGTTTCCCTTCGACGGAAATATATCGTACATTGGGGTTAAATAAATAATGAAATCCCATAGTGCGAACATTTTGAAATGTCATCATCACAATCCTTTATATAAATCAGGTTCCTTGTTGTCTATCAATATAATGTGATACGCGCTTGAGAGCTACTGACATTCAATGAGATCTGGTAGTATAGTGGAAAATGGAACAAGAAAACACATAAACATAAATATATGTGGGGGGGGGGCAGTCTACGTTTATAAATAGAGGATAACGTAGATCGTATGTATAATGAGGTGACAGTGGTGAAAGGGCAGTACTAAGTGTGAGTTCAGGGGACTAACCAAATTGAGATTTTGTAATAATTCTACATACATTTCTCCTCTATACAAATAAAGAATCTATGAGTCGGATAATTGCTTAACATCTCTCAATTTATATTTTCGTGATTTCCCGGCTTTTGTCTCACATTCAGACTGAAACATAATATGATAGTGTAACGTTATCCGAATAACAAGCTGGATCTGTCCTTTTCTCGCTCGTCGCTTGCGCATGGGGGTTGCATTTCATTTCGAGACAGTCATGGGTCCTCGTGACACCTTGTTAAGTGCGGCCATTTTCATCTACCTATCGCAATGTTTAGCCTTCTTTGTATACACATATTTTTACCACAATGTAAAGCTTATACTCTCTCCACGTTTCCAAGATTATTGTGCACTTCTATCCTAATCGTACGTTTATAATATGATAGCGGCTTGTCGAACATATATATTGAAAACAATGGATGATCACATTGATGGATGAGGGACCGACGTAAAATAGCTATACTGAACTGTGAGAATACTTGTACCAGGGAGTGTACCATGAAAGGTACACACCGAGGTATCGCGGTTTATTGGTTCTAGGGGTTTGAAATTGAGGCTGTATCAGATCAATTCAAATGTTACGCGACGATACATGCCTTGTAACTGGGGTCAAAGAGAAGAAAACTTGTTGATTGGTGCGTTTCGGACGATGAAACGAACGGGAGGCTACCGTACACTCTCTATATTATATTATGCCTCCAAGATATTCGCCACTACGCGGAATAGAAGAATACTGAATACTATAGATCCGTCACGTATTCGTCACTGCGCGGAAGAATTAGTTAGCTGATCTCCAAGAATATTACATTCAGCAAAACCTTTGCCCACCAAAAATGCAGATTTGGCACCAAAAAGGGGACGATATAATTACGTTGAGCACACAGTGAAGTAAAACTTCCTCAGCATTATAATCTTCAATGTGAGTACACAACTGTCTGTTTCCAATGTTTCCTACGGTGTTGCACACTTTCCTGAGTCACGCACCGGAATTCATCGCGAGTTTTCTCATGGGGCGATAAGTAATTACGCTGTTAGTCTGTGCGTTGTCTCATAAGATAACTTACTGTGTACGGCAACCATATCAATACAGTTAACAATTCATTGAATTTCTTAAAACCTATGCATGTCTCCATAGCAGGAGTGATAACCCTGTCATTTCGCTTTAATGATACATCTATTCCATATGACTTGGTCGTTGACCTAATGCGATGCAACCGCTTGGAATGTATCGCTTGCTGTCGGTTCATGTAGTGTGTTCAGATATATATTTACAGATTATTGGTTAAGAAGTGATCGTACTCGTGACGGAGTAAATTGCCGATAACATATTGCTCAATTGACTACATCACTCTGATCATTCTAATGAGAGTTATCCTGGATGATGAAGTTCACATAGTGTCTATTTAAATCAGTATCAAGCACTTGAGTGGTTTGTCATGTGTAAAAACATAATATTTTCGTTATCTCTATGATGGAATTTGACTTAAGGGGGTGGTACTGCTCACAAACAGGAGTACATATATGCATAACGCATATTTAGACACTGATCATACAAACACAAACTCAGCTAACTGGGTACATTGAAACTTATACAATATTACAATTACACCACGAAAATACAGTGGTATCCCATTACGAGTTTTTCGCTTTTTAGGAGGATGTGAATATTTATAATTTATGTTTATTGCCATTTGTTCGCATTTTAATAATTCTACTAAACTGTAATCATGCAGTATAATAGTAATTTACTGTTAGATCCACTCCCTATACATTCCCTCTTGTTGGGTGCATGGTGCAATATGCAACGAGTATAATCTGGTGAAATTGGTAAGATTATCATAATCGTTATTCCTTGATGGAACAAAATCCTAACTGATCGACATCAAGTATAACAAGTTAACTTCATAATACAATATGCAATAAGTATAATCCCACAAAATTGGTCAGATTAAGATGATCGCAAACGTTATTAAAGGTATTCTGCAGGCTCAAGTGAACATGGGCTCATCTTGTAGCTTAGACAACAATAAATACATCAGTCCAAGCCAGACGTTCATACGGCGTTCCATTACAGAGTTAGAGGACTTCAAAGTTTGTGCCATGTACATTGCGCGAGATGTACGCTATCCCATCATGCA
>JAUOBX010148805.1:0-12349 GCA_032360705.1 Eupentacta quinquesemita
CTTTTTTTCTGGAGATGCTGGAGACCCACTGAGCAACCTTAGGCCAAAAAACCTTTTGTTGCAATTTTTTGGGGTAGAGGTATTTTTTGCCGTATATTGACTCGACTAAGAGTGATAACACTCATCAAATATATTGATCATATATACGAGGTTACTATTGAAAACTGTACATCATTAGGTAGATACCAATATATCGATACATATTACGCTTCATTTATCAATTGGTGAGGGATGAGATACGTCCTGATTGTATTTATGTGATATTGAGGAAACAGGTAAACGAGACAAAGCCTGAAATGAACTTGATAGTTCAATAACAAGAAACAGATTCGTGACCACAAACAGGCGACGATATTACACAAACTATTCCGAGCAGTCTGTTCATCTGTGAATGAATTATCTTGGTACAGTCTTGCATCAATTGCGGCAAGTCGGCTGTATACAGTTAATGTCGGAATGATCGTGCCGCTGTATAACGACCTGATCAGGATCGATAGGAACGGGAATTTCACTCGCCACAATAGGTTACTATTGAATACTGTACATCATTAGGTACCAATATACCGATACATATTACGCATATATCAATTGGTGGGGGATGAGACACGTGCTGATTGTATTTACGTAATATTGAGGAAACAGGTAAACGAGACAAAGCCTGAAATGAACCTGACACTTCAATAACAAGAAGCAGATTCGTGACTACAAACAGGCGACGATATTACACAAACTATTCCGAGCAGTCTGTTAATGTGTGAATGAATTGACTTGGTATACAGTCTCGCATCAATTGCGGCAAGTCGGCAATACAGTTACTGTCCGGAGTTACCGTGCAGCTGCATAACGACCTACTCAGGATAAATAGGTACCTCATCAATAGGCATAGAGCACCGGAAAAACTAGTTAACATCATCGATGAGATATATCGTATGTCCGACAATTATGTATACGTCAACAGTACTGTCATTATGTCGATTTTGATTGAGACGAGTAACAGATCAGTTTAAGAGCAACTATTCGATAGACCACTAGGACTCGGAAGTGACTAACAATTTGGAAGTAATAGTTATGATTAAAACACACTTGCCTTGACTTTTGAAAGTGATTCCAGAAATATACATATTGCACTGTGAACACCAAAGTATTCTTACTAACATAATTATACCAAAATCAAGACGGAAAATCAAGATAGAGCAAATATGAGGTGGTGCATATCTCATCGGCAGCTTGTGCTGGGTGAACTAGCCAACACAGTCTGCATTTCAACTGATTCACTAGTGTAAACAATATGAAACAACACTATAGTGACAATTGCATACACTGCAGTTTTGAGACCGATACAAGTTTGTTATTTCATTAATTCCTACTTTTTTTGCAAAGTACAAAATCATTTGAGCCTAGCAATTCCTGAATATGAATCTGGCAAAATCACAATTCGCCCCAAATTAGCGAATTTCCCACCAAAATTGTGCATTATTTTTGAAAATATTCACGTCATCGCAAGGTTTGAAATGTTTCGAAATTTTTGCCTAAATATCCGAGGAAACATGTATTCAGTTACTATTTACCCCTTTGTGAAATTTGATCAAGTTTGGGCATTCCAAACTGGAAATATTTGGAAGAACAACCAGAAATCCGACGAATGCACAAACAGACACACAGACAGACACCTCAACACTGGACTCCTCGACACCCATGAGTACCCCACCATAGGGTATCCATCGAAAGGAGTGTCACCATAGCAACGTTGCTATGGCGACCAGAACCAGTTATTATATGAGTGAAATGTCAAACTGACTACAATATATCAATCGGCCCTTTGTGACTGATTGCATGAAAACATACGAATCACATATCCGATGTTAAGGGTGCATTTAGATCAAATATCTCGAAGAAAATGACACAGTGGCACTAACTTGTCTTAACATGTCTGTATCTTTGACTACAAAGTTCCATTTAATTTCGGAGAGCGTGCAAAACCTGAAGCTGTGGTTTTATTTTATCTCCGGTCATATCATATCTACGCAAAATCCTAATGTGTCAATAATAATCATGTGAAATAATGCACCCAATGGGAAACCTTGGTTTTCATACAGCTAAATGATAGGCTCTGAAGTGGCTTAGCCACTCTTCTCATGAGCACAATCACGAATAATGGGTTATCATGACCAGAAATGTAACATTTCAACTATTCACTATCAACCAATGAAAATACGTATAGAGTACTAATAGTAACAATATGTGACTTTGCCCGCTAAATCGCTCTCATGTCCTGCTTCAGCTGAATTTTCCCCACTCACGTCGTTACCTGATCAAACGAGTATGGACGGTATACCAATATCGACGCTTGTTTTTCACATCGCAGATGAGCCCAACCCATTATAAAGGGGAAGATAGTTTCAAATCCGACAATGAACAATATCTCTCCAATTATCTGGGTATAACGAGAAATACTTTACACAAACATGGAATGGGATTGCTAGAAGTCGCCGCGAGTGACGAAGCAGTATGGTCAATATTGTACGTGGTGACGGCCTTTACCGTAGGCCAACGTTAGGCTATACTCGGTGTCGATGTTTTGGGTAGAACTTCCCACTGGATTATTAGACGCTACGTTTCAGCCTTATGTTTATGCTATAAATGTTTATGTTCATTTCGTCACGATTCTTACATATTCTGGGGTTTTTAGGGGGGAGTTGAAATGAAGACACAAAATGCTGAATACTTCCTCGGTATGATAACGTCCAAATAAGATAATGTTAGGAACAACACGTTTACCGATATACAATAAAATATACTGACTGATAACTATTCAGCAAAACTTATCTAATGCCATACGTGGTGCTCATGAATGCAAAAGAATTGTCACATATTTCTCCACAGAAGAAAGTTTATGGTCTTATTAGCGCTCTGTAACAAAAATGAGGAAACTGAAATTACTAAGCAGAGACAACAAACAATGTAATTACGAAATTTAGGTATTTTAACGTATTATACCACTGGTCATCTAGCAGTTGGCCTTTATACTGAGCATGCGTTCAGTGGGCGAATGCATTTTTTTACCTAAGTACGGCACATATCGATGTGTTTACGTGTGTGTACATGTATATAATATGTATGTGACGTATTGTCAACAAAGTTTACCTGTTACAAAAGTTACAAGTGAATGTAATGCGAATATGATGTAAAACTATATATGTGTAAATGAAAGACAGAGTTCCGACGAAATTCATCCAGAAACAATACTGCTTGCACAGTTGTGATTGGCATTTAATATGTGCTCTATTGTGATTGTGATACCTTACGATCCCACTCTCTGGTGGCAATAATTTTTAAAGTTAACCACTCATATTTGGGATCAGGCCTGTTCATTTCACTTTGATTGTTGATATTTTTCTACCGTGTGACATTTTCTGCTGTTTACTATGTAGTATGTTTTAGCTTGTAGTTGGAACATACATTTAGCTTCTCCATCGCGTATATATACCATGTCCATATGGAGCCTAGAAAATGGTTCTGAAAAGCTGTTCCGAGAAAATGCAATCGCTTTTTGACGACAATTTGTCGTACGGATGCCTGCTTTGACAGATCAGGAATAGACAATCAATGTTATCGATGTTACCAATGTTAATCGAGATATGACAGTCGGCATCAGTTACCGTGTGCCTATAATCAGTTTCTAACACTTAGTTAGGTCTTTGTAAGAGAGAAACAGATGCACTTCCTAAATACAAATGTTGCTACTGAAACACGGTAGTTTACAAGGGGATAATTACCTGGAACCCCAATCTACAAGTTAAATGCTGAGGTTTTCATAATAAGTGTGGTCGGTGATACTGATGGATATAGTCTCACAAATTAAGATTATCTGACTGGGACTCCTCGACTGCTGTTCCTTGACAAGAAGGCGATAACTTACGATGATGACTATGTGTGATGTGATGTCAATGTTCTCCGAGCGATCACCGTACCACTGAAGTGAATGGTCACACTCAACTTCCATCGCCAGCAGTATTACTATGTCCCGTCAAATACAACAATGCAGCCATTATTAAAATACATCATTATTATTAATAATGAAATATTATTTCACTGCTGCTAGCACCTATTGAACCTCATGATAAATAGCAGTGAGGCCTGAATAAAATGTTGTTCAATTGTTTCTCATTCGATGACAGCAGAGGTCTATCAGTTTATCCACTTATCGGAAGTTCATGATTTCAGAGCTGCAACATTGTTCCGGTAGGAAACCGTGCTTGATATTAGTGTACACCGCCTGATTAACGACAGTGCGCAAAGAGGGAATATTCAAAATCGCTATCTGTAGTTGCAGGAATTCAAACTAGGAATGTCAGCATGTACATACTAGAATATGCATATAGGAAGGATATTAACAATGCATCGATATTTGATACGTGAATGTTCGTTTTCTGGAGCATATCAGTCAGCCCTTACTGAAAGGAATATGTTAATGGTAATGACTTCCCGAATGTCCACATGATCAACTGGTCGCATATATATTTTTTTTGTGGGATGAATGACATAAAAGAGCAATATGCCCCTACCCCAAGACAGGTCTCTATTGAGAACACACGATTTCAGCTCCGACATTTTGTAAATTAGTGCATTGATATGATAATGCTTAGGATAGTATCAGTCGCTTCACCGAGTGTTTTTCGAACATATAAAAATACTTTCATGCAGGGTTACAATCAATGCCCCAAAGCAATACATGTTGAAACGGTCGCGACGTCTTTGTAGAGGATATATCACGGTCGCCTTTCGATGCTCAAAGATCAAATAAAGAATATCTGACATCCTACATTAGTAAGTCAAACCAGAGCAATCTCTCTCGGAGGTACAAACAAGAAGATATGTATCATACTGGATTTATTCTTGACTCATTAGACACTAATACGAATCAAATTACATGATTTTCAACTGTTGCGTGCATTGGGGACAGTATTTGTGTTTTCAAAAGTCAGTATGACTCGCCTGTACCCAAGTTGTGCCCTATCCTAGCCGTCAATCTAGCGATAAGAAGCTGTACAATACAAAATGAAACTATACCAGTCAAAATAGCGTTATATATTCCGATGTCTGGAAAATCTTATGTTGTGCTAGTTACGTTACCGTCAACTATTGTTAGTAAACACTCAATTGCGGTAATCGACAGAATGAGGAATGTAGTTTAAAGTGCCGCCTCTCAAGACCAAAGAAAGTCAGGGCTTTTCACACACGAGAGTGCTTGTATGGCGAAGGTAGGAAGGATCATATGGTTTACTCGTAGCTAGGAATTGTCATTCCCTTGTGGTCATTAGGAGGCTGTTTGGATTCGGATCTAGCATGGGAATACACTACATACATCATTTCACGGAATGATTTCTTCCTGAGCTGCCATTCGGTTCATCATCCTAAAGTAATTAGAACCTGAGACAAGCAAGCATGAATGTTAATGACTACTGTAGTCTTCCGAATTATATTAATGTTCACTGAGAGTCATTACTGATCTCAGGATATACAAACTTGGAAGCGTTGACATGTTAACGTGGATTGCTTATCTGCGAATTCAAATTTTGCTCGATAAACATTGGCGGTATGTGATGTTCCTCCGAGAATAAATCATGTCGCCACTCTGTCTGTATTTGCTGTTTAACGACTACATTCATCCTGCCCATTCAACTGGAATGTAAACATATCTAGTAACATTGAAATAGCATGATCAGAGAAGGTGGTAAGTTTGCAAAATCCCTGCCGAGGTTATCCAGATGGTAGTTGAACCAGGAAGCCAAGATGCTTAGAGATGCCTAGTGGATTATGACTTTATGAGAAGCATCTAGATTGAAACTTGATTATAGTAATGATTTTATAAGAGTGCTTGGTAAATTTAATGCGATCCGATCAGGATTTGACTTTGCTTGATTACAGGTCAAAAGTACTAAATGTATGAACCGAAATCCCCATATTTTCAACCGAAATAGATCCAGGAAAATATTTACTTAGGCACCGAATCTACCTTGATCCGTTTACTCAGGTTCGGTTTCACGATCGATTGTTGATCAAAATTACCTCCACATTGCTACTAGAATGAATAGCGATCCTGTACGCATCGTCAAAAACCCACCAAAAATGTCACCTCGGTTGGTTCAGACAGGATGGACTTTGCTTGATTACAATAATGTTATTTAAAAAAAATCTAAATTTTCCTCATCGTTCCAAAAATGAATAGCGTTCCTCTATGTATCGCTGGGAACCATCACACCGATTTTATGCTTGACCGGTCCAGTCAGGCTAGACTTTGCCTGATTACAAGCTGAAAATACCGAAAGTATCAACATTCCACATTTCCTCAATTTTTGACCCAAATTAACCCCACATCGCTACAAAAAATAGCCTTCCTAGGATTTTATCCCAATTTCACAAATTCTTTTTTTTCTCAAAATAACACCTCATCGGTACACAAACCAATAGCGATCTTTTGTGTATCGTTTGGAACTGATCTCTGGTCTCCTGATAAGGAGGGTAATATACCTTGATAGTGTCCAGCAGAAAGCTCATCTTTCATTGAGAGCTTAATTGAGTGAATCAGTCAGTAAGTGTTCGTCCGATTTTTAGCAAAGAAAACTTCGGCCTGACTGAAATAAAACTATGTAGGAAAACCATCTGAACCCGGAGATTCTCCAAGGTATATATTTGAAAGTGCAGAGTAACATTCATCAAGGGTGAGCCTCCTTTCACAACATGTGGTACAACCCTCATCCCCATACTCATAATTGGGAATATTGTCAAAAAGGGATGTGTAGTTATGAAACTGGGAGGAGTATAATCCAGAAAAAAGTGACACAATAGCATCACTGTCATACAGAAGAGTGTTGTGGTCAGACTTTAATTCATGAATTGTATTATTTAATCTATCACATCTCTCTAAATTCAACAAATAATGTGTGATTTCTCTCGCTGCTCAACCCACTGGGCTATGGACCTAACAATAATGCCCTGAAGTTTATGATGATAGGAAACATTCGATTACTAGTTTCATCGAATGCATGGCGAATCTCCGGCGAATTATCATAAACAATACAGGCTTCAATCAATCCCCATGCTTATATATTTATGAATATCATCGCTGTCGAGACTGATATGATTTATTTCTGGAAAAGTCCAATTGTCTTCAGTTGGCGCAAATGACATATTTGACATTTTCCATTTGGCAGAAGGAGTCATGTCACTGTTGGTGTTAATTTCTTATGCGATGGTATTTCTAATATAGTCAGTATATGTCGGGTCCTCCAAGAGGGAACTGTTGAGTTTTCATGATCCTAATGTAGAGAAGGGACAATTGTCACAGAGTTAACACAAGGCATTATGGAAGTCGGAAGAGCACATTCTCTCTGGCAGTCAGGCAGCCCCACTTCTTCGAACACCGTACAGGCGATGTTCAGGCAATGTCATAGGTATATCTCTCCACTATCGGACTCACGATCTGCGTTAGGTTGCACTAGGCCCAGCTGGCGTGGGCTTGATAGGTTATCACTGCTGGAACCATGGTCGTTCTGAATGGTAGATTTATTCCATTTAATACGGGGGACGAGTCACACCACTACTCGCGCCTCTATATTGAACACATTAGGAAACATCATCAATGATATATATCGTAAGTCGTGAGTATAATTCAATAAATTATTCATAATATACATTTAATCATTTTATATTCATTTTCGATCTTCATATGGTATTCTTGGGACAATTTAATTGTTATGTTGCATCCGCAAGTTCGCTTTAGTGACGAATGAGCGTCTTCCTCTAATATTACCAACCCCTCCCCATTGTGATATACATTTATCAGGATTGAAACGAAGTTCGGCACTAACCGGGGATCTGACCGGCAGCCTCCCGAGTAACGTGCGAACTGGCGATTATTAAAATTTCTTTGTAGAAGTTGTTTTCAAAATATGTAGGTCTTGTCAGCTCACCATTTGCGAGATGCACTAGAAACTTAGTAAAAAGCAATTCGTATCTTCGAGTTACTCAGTACCTCAACAATGTGGATAGTACCCTCACTGCTACAATAAATATGCACAGTTTCCTTTATAACAACAATATATGAGAAAATTGAACTGAAACCCGGGAAGCCTCTCACTGGCATAAATGATACATTAAACTAACACCACAATTCACATACTTAGAATGACCCGAGTGCGTGAAACTATGCGATTGAGGCTGTGTCAGTAAAAGTAACACTGCGTATATATCGATCCGTTTTCACCCCACATTGCCTCAAAATGTCTGTCCGTGTTATACGAAGAAATAATACTATACAGCAGGGGACAGTTTTGACATTATATTGGACATGACTATTTGTTTCCCTCCGACTAGAACACATAATGATCAATATCAATTGTCATTCATATAGCATTCCTCATGTGTACTTCCTCATGTGTTTTAGGTATTTACTCGTTATGTCTCATAATGTCTGCTCTGACTTTATTTGCAGTTTTGTCGCGACATGCCCTCCCGTGAGAGATTCTCAAGAACTAATTATTAACCCGACTCACCAAATTGAAATACCGGATGCAGCCTCTATCATGCATGGGGTGCTATTCAAAGGCGAGCGCAATAAAGGGCCCAGGGGCCAGTAGTACGTTGAACATGTTTTCCGGAAATGTCAAGTGTTGGACACACCGTCTCATTTCATTGGTGAGGCCTCAATGAAAGTTGAGGAATAAAGACATTTACATCCATTTTTCGAGACGTGTGGACGGGGTTGGTCATTGGAATGACTTTTATTGTTCAGAGGCAACAACCTGACAACAGATGGGATTTAGCTTTGTTGTAAAGAAAAGTTATTCTGCTTCAGCATCAGCTTCAGCTTCAGCAAATTCACAGTTGATTCCATGGTCGGTAACTTGTGAGCTTCGAGCAACGGGTCAGTAGTATATATGACCCGCCTGGTACGATGGATTATTCCAGCGTAACATCCATTTCACATGTTAGTCAAGTCGGTTAGTCAGTTTACGAATACTAATTGTGTGTGATGCAACGATGTGAACGTCAGATCCCCGGGGTATGATATGATTGACGTCCCCCTTTTCGCAATAAATCGTTATTGATATTATCATTACACCAGCGTTTTTCGGGACAATGCAATCCGTGCTAGGTTCAACGAATGAAGCTATACGTGTATGTGGAACTCCTATGAATTACAATGGAAACTTTGTTGTGCTCTGGCTTGAAACTATGACATTCTAATTTCAAAATGTGGCCAAACACAACATATATATCATAGTAATAAAAGATTGTATAGTAGTATCAGCATGCTTCAGTATTCAAATATGTATCTGGGTACGAATCAGGAAGCCTAATCTTCTATTTGCCTCGACGAGAAGACAAACAGTAACATTAGGGAACATAAATAGATGTAACATAATCTGTATAAGCCAAATATTCTGTCAACAGATTCTCCCCCGCAAATTACCAACCTCGTGTAATCCATCGAAAGCTTCGGAGAAGACTGGTAAATTATAGCACTCATTGAATATACAATGTTCACAGAGGCCAGTACCGGAGTTCGTTGGATGTGAGTTTGCTGAGAGTTTAACAGAACTAGAAACGCCACATTTTCAGTGAGGCCTCAACCAGAGTGCCACAAAGGACAATTAGGCCTGTGATTCAACACGTCTGACCTGGAGACTGATCACATCAAGTCAAATAACAGTTCCATGATTTCCAGGAACAACTTAACAACATGTCACGGAGATAATAGTATCGATGTTGCTATTTCTGTGCAGTCGTGTGCATGGGTTTGGCCATACGTCTTTCGAATATCAAACGATGAAATATTATTGTTGAGCGAGGGATTATATAATAATAATAATAATAATAATAATATCCACGTTCCTATATAGCGCTTTTCCACGTCAGCGACATGCTCAAAGCGCTTTACAGATATTACCCTGATCATATGAAGTGGTACGCACTCCGACAATCCCGGAGAGTATGTGGCGGCAGATAACTTCGCGCCGATTGTACTCAACTCCCTCACAGGTTCCCATAAGTCTGGGTGGGACAGGCAATGGAGATAAAGCATCTTGCCCAAGGACGCACCGGCCGTGATTTGAACGCGCAACCTCGGATTCCGAGTCCAGTGCTCTATACCAACTGAGCTAATCCGATCTCCCTGAACATAGGCATGTCAGACATGTCCAATTAGTCTCCCATGGTCTGTCATGCACATATCCTGTACATAATATACCTAACGATGCTTGTCGAATGAAGATAAACCAAGGACACTCTTCTTGGACATGGGAAAGGAACCGATGAACTGCGATGTAATCAGGTGCCTCACAGAGAGGTTTAGGCGTTCTTTCTTGCCAGGGGCTGTGCTTAGTCTCGTCAATGGTTATCGTTGTGAATAAGTTGTAGTGCGGGGGTATTTCAGCATTGTTACCAATCTTATCGTTTTATCGTCCTTAGAAATGTTCAATAGCCCATTTGTTTTCATGTATGTAAGCCTGTTCTATGTATGGTTCATTGTTATGGAGTGAACTCCAGTTCTTTTTATGGTTAAATATTTCTATTTAACTTATATTTATATACAGTATAGGTCTGCTATTTGAAATGAAACATTCCACTGTTACCGCTAATGCAACACTGGTGTATGTTGCACAGTAGGACGTAGGCAGGTGAGGACGTAGGCATGTAACGCTTTGTCCGATCGATCCGAAACTTGGTATACCGCCATAGTAGAATCTAGGATGGGTTCGGAAGTGGGCGTTGCATCACGACTGCTGCTCTCTATTTGCGTTGTAGGGTCAATATGTTTGTACACGAAACTTGTTTATTTCCTGAAAAGTGTTTATTCCATGAACACCGATTTTTTTAGAGTGTAACAATGATCTTAAGTTATCTAACGAACACGTGTCGTTTCATACATGAAACCAACAGGGAAATGGGACGATCATATATTTTTCATGGAATATAGTTGTCTTTCAAGTACCTTGTTCATAGTCTTTCGAGATTAGTAGTTCCAGTCAATCCAGTGTAGTTATCATATTAATAATAAATTAATCACCCATGTCCATCAGGTCCACTCACAGATAACATCGAGTCTCTGACTCTGTCTTTGACTCTCTGCTCCTACTTTCGCGAACCGTTTAAACTCTTCTTTTCAGCGTCGAACATGAATGAACAGTGTGGTGCATTGACAGGGCTGGCATGCAGTCCTGCCTACCGTATATCACCAAATAACTCATGTTCATTTCCCCGAATAGCCTACCATCCCATAAATCTTGTTGTTAGGTCATTTACTCATGTCAGTGATAACTAACCCTAAATATTCTTCGGCTCTTCATATTCCGAAATCATTCTGTTAGAATCTGGTGATAATAAAACCCAAATCAGTGCATTAATCGAAGCGTTTGTTTATGTTCCGAATAGGATAGTTATTCTCACTGGAGGTCCCGTTGGTCGTTCCCATTGATCTAACTATACCGAGGTGGTGTGAGATTTTCCAACAATAACTGTTCGTGAGCGCATTCTTGCTTTTTCGATGCGTACGTCCGCGCTGTTCGCGACGTTAGCGAACGGTGAGTACAGGGAGTCGAATACAGCCTAAGCTACTGCAACGTTGCAATGACTCGTGAATGCAGTGGGTGCATCACCGGTTTACCGCAAGTATTAACGACAACCCGTAGCTCGAAAGGGCTTGTTGTCTGATAGTGCTGTTAGTGTATCTATCGACCATTCCGCTGGAGTGGTACAGACGTTCTTCGGCAAAGGACTCCACTCATAGTGTCGTACTTTCGCGGCTGTTGAAGGTATACTACAGGCTCCAGGACATCATGAGTGACCTTGTAGATAATGAAAACTGAATATATTGGTCCAAACCTTGTCTCAATCCGATATTCCCATGCCGAGTCATTGGCGTTTGAAGTTACACCACTTTCACCAAAAAATTGACGGACAACCTGATTGCGCAATAATTTGTGACGTCACACCTGAACAAAAATGAGGATTTCTAATGTATTTTATTGTTTTCATTATGCTCCAGAACTCAACATTCCTAGTTTTCCTGCTGTTTTTTGTTGTTGAAGTAAACTGTGCAACATATTAACTCACCACAGCAAGTTTTGGGGAAGAGATGTTCCTTCGTCGGAATAATAATGTTTACATTTCAAAGAAAAACAAAAGCAATTCGCGGGGTAGTCCAGGTAAAGCAGTGCACGATGGGATAGCGTACATCTTGCGGGATATACATGGCCTAAACTTTGAAGTCCTCTAACTCTGTAATGGGACGTTGTATGAACGTCTGGTTTGGACTGATGTATTTATTTTTGTCTAAGCTACAAGA
>JAUOBX010148916.1:0-12348 GCA_032360705.1 Eupentacta quinquesemita
ACCCCGATATAACTCGTGTTTGAGCCTCGGTCATATGAAATGTTCCGCATGTTTGATACTAAGTTTAATACTAACAATAAATTATTAAACAATTATATCTCGGGAAAATATCTACACGTAGGTCTACGTATCACACGATTCATGCCACCCATGGATTATCTCTATGAAATAAAAATATGTATTTACTCACTCTGCTACCTCATCAGCGACGGTAGCATTGCCACATCGATGTACAACGCGGCTTTGAACGCCCATCGAATGGACAAGAAACATTCAAGTGTTCGCGTTAAATGATAGTACTCAGGCAGTCGATCGCAATGTCCCAACTCTTGTCACTAAAGGAAATGTATATCACTATCCTATACTGGTCAGTTAATGGCATACAATGAGGATGCAGAGTCTCCTCGCGACTGCCAGTTACTGAAGAGTACTTACCCGGTTGCCTTTTTCTTGACGGGACTGTAACCGGATACTCCAAGGCGCCAATGAGTCATAGAAAACGTGGATACTGTTCGAATCAGTTGATGCAGAGGAACACTTCAGTCCAGAGGACTCCCGAGAGTCCATTCATTTCCTGCAAGAGACGCGTTCTTGCGTCATTTGAGCGTATCATCTGGATGGATTGGTCATTTTATTAGGTAGCCGTATAAAAGTAAAACGAAACGTTAGGAAGCAACTGCGCTAGAGTCCAATGTTTCGGCGACAATCACGAACGCACGTAGCATTTGCTTCGGATGGGATGTGACCTTGTTGCTTCATGCTTTACAAATGTTTACCTTCACATTATGTTACCTAACGCCCTACACGTACAACTATATTGAGCACGTTAGCGTTGCAAATATATTCTAAAAATCTCGTTCGGCGCCAAATTTCAGAATATGTTTGATAAGAATATGGTTTAATATCACACACATGATTACCTCTATCATCTGCTACCTCGGCCATCGAATACATGAATCGCCATAGTCCAGTCCATGTTCACCACAAATCAACGTTCTTCGCTCTTGTCACTCTGATTCTCCCATCTGAACTGATAATGTACGTTATAGCTATAAAATAACACGACACAATTAGTCACGGAATTAGGATAATACATGCTCCAGTCGTCATTCCATTTCTGTCGAGCAAATGACGTCAGAGATCGTCTCGGGAACCCTGATAAGATTTACCATGCGTGGCTCCCGCCGGGATGATCATAGTTTGAAACTGCTAAATCCGATATTTCCTTAAAGATGTACTAAGCCAAGTATGGTGAGGTGATTTTACTCACTTCACGCAGTAGCTATATAATACTGCCAAATATAAAATGATTTCCATATACAACAGGAGTGAGATTTGTAATGAATATGCAATTTCAGGAACAAATTGTAATGTTCACTCATAGAGTGATTTATGAGTTTTATAGTCCTGCATCATGGCAGGAAACTGAGCTTTACAACTTTTTTTATTGGTGGGAATGACAATTCCTTATAAATTTAGGGAATAACATTGATAATTGAATCAGTCCATGCCTATATCAGTCATGGAGGCTCAAAATAAATTTTGAGGACTGAAATCTATTATTTTTGGTCCAAAATCTACTCACCGAAAACTGTGCCAGTTGCCATAAACACTGAATTTGAGGCCTAAGAATGTATTTTCTGTCTTTTGAAAATATGAAATGCTCTCTATACAACAGGAGTGAACAATATAACCATAGTGTGGTTCATAAATTACCAAAACAGAAAGATTTGTAATATATTCAACTTTAGGAACAAATTTTCCAGGTAATTCCCACTGCAATGATTCATGGTTTTTAGGGGAGTGGGAGGACGGCGCCCCCTTCCCCGCCCAATATTTCGGTTGATGGGACGCAGTGCATTGTTCCCCCCAATATTTGAGCGCAACTACTGTCTTCCGATTGCTCATATCTATCAATAACAATAGATGCAATGATATGCCTTATGACTGATCGTAGTACTAAGTAGAATGAAGTTATTATGGCGTTCGTTGCATATCTTGCCGGCAATTAGCAGCAAAAATGGTCGTAAATTCCCTTTGATGGTCGATAATGTGCCAAAAGTTTCGCGCTTCACGCGCATTCGGTGCTATCTCTCCCCATTTCAATTTATCACATAACATTATGCACATGGTTGTTGACAGTTCTGGGCAAACCGTTGACTTTCTGTTTGGATGTGAAGATGCTTGAGATAGACATTAACTCGAACCAAATGATCGTTCTTGTGCACGACGGTTTTCATTTATTTTGTAGTGTTGGCACTTTTTTCTGGAATGAACACAGCCTTTGTTATCGATTGCCGGATCGAGTATATGAGGGAAGTCAGGGAACCATATGCAAAAAGACGTTGGCGCTCATAAAATATGAGATGGAAAATTCGGGTACACATTTCAGTGACAAAAGTGTAGCATGTGTATGGGCATTGAATTACATGAGAGGCAGTGATGGTCGGAAATTCTGGCGGGATTGGCAAAAACAAGTGAATTATTCCAGAAAATGTCTGAAAAATGTTTGTCGAGGAAATTGCCACAATGGGATAGTCTGTATTATGCCTATCAATATGAAATTATGTGGGCGGTAGGCCCCTCATATAAACAAGAGTGACATGCCAGGCCGATGAATAATGATCTTTTTATCATCCGATCTGCTTGCTGTGTTACCATTTTTCAAAGAATAATATGAACTTTCTTGGCTAATCACATTTGCTGTGTCAAGGAGGCCATGTATCATAACTTAATACATGTAGCTGAAAACGCTCCTCAGGAGCCATCCGCTGCCATCTGAGGTGTTCGTTAACTCCAAAAAATCACTCATGCACTCCGCGCCAACCGATGATGGCGCTCCGCTTAGACAGTCCTCCATCTGGTCCGCCCCAACCACACCAACACAAATCGCCGACCTTGCATTACCGCTCGAGGGGTTCAACTGCATTTACGTAACATTTCCACATTGGTAGAAAAGAGCGGTTCGGTCTATCTTATTTTTAAATATTTTCTCATAAAAACTGCTGACAGCTAGCATGTCTCCTCAAATTGTGCCATCCTCCGTTTTTAAATGGAATGTTTGAGTCACACATTAGCCCACATATATTGGATAGGTGCAATGCATTGTGGGTAAGTGTAATATACGCACCCTTGATCAGGGGTTACGACCCACGTTCGAGGGTGTGTTTTCACACCCCCGAGAGAGGGTTCAGCCTGGAATGTATGTGGCCCAGACCCTACTGCCCTAGGCTGGCGAGGTGAGTCTCGTCATCACCTTTTGTTGACATTATAGACATATGGACAATGTCCCACATGACTAGTATCGAGATAACTCGATTATTCATAGATGTCCTGGTGAAGACACCTTGTTTAATTTACCATAATTAGGTGGTAATTCCACAGAAATGACACTTCGCAAGGTCATATAACGAAGTTATAAACACTGCAGATGCTGGCGAATTTATTTGCGATTTGGAAGTGACGACATTTGCAAGCCTGTAGCTCTCGCGAGATGAGCCAATCGCGTCTCAAGCGCAAATGAGAATTTACTCGATTATATACAGCGAGCTCGCGCGGAGGTTACAGAAATACGCAACCTTCCGTAGACCCCCCGAGATTGAAATGATTATAAGGCAGACTGTAGCCTAAGGGTTTACAGTGTGTTCATTAGTGTGCGGAACCGATAATGTGGTGGGTTGATGCGATCAACATTGCTTTGAGCTAATAATCCGTCCCATCATTGGGGAGTCACGTTCCACTTTTCTGTTTTACTGTGTTTGATTTCGTGTTTTGGTCTACGAGGCTGATACTTCTTCGATCTGTTAGTGAGAGCCGGGGAAATACCATTTTGCGCGTGTATTCAATTACAAGTGTTCGTTTGAGCGGTCTAGTTTTCTTTGAAATATATTACTAGAAGTAATTATTGACAGATGCAACGTGCGTTCCATTTCAGTTCATATCAAGGTAGTAAAACTATTCGCGAATAAATTTGCATGGAGGCAGTTCACCCTGCGGAGGATTAAGTCATATATGGATTGCAATGAAATTTATACTAGCTCAAAAATTACTGCATGCCTGACTAAGAAACTTCACTTGGATTTTTGGCGCAATATCGGCGTAATATCGTGTCAAATGTGTAATTTTCATAATGGAAGTTTCAGCTGTGGATCATTTCAGTATTATATGACTTGCTCACAGTAAAGCTGGTATAGCCTATACAGAAACATGGTCCATAGATAGACAATTTTGCGTGGATGTTCACAGAAGATGGAAAAAGTTAAACTACTCACATCACGGCATGATTTTGTGTGTCGGATGTAGTAATAGAGTCTTGAGAATATTTTGGTTGGATGTTGACAGTTATAGGGAATGATCAGACACTGTATGGAAAAACACAATATTCTGTGCCATATTTATCCTGTCGAATGTGGTTGCTTTGATTTTCTTTCGTATTAGTTCACAGAGCATACTGTCTGTACATGGGAACATCAGGCTCAGTAAATGTCCTGATTCCCCAGAATTATAACGTTATTATAAAGTTATAAGTACCAACCAACATGCAGCAATTTTACCAAGCTGTCCGAGATAATCTGATGAATAACTGAATAAAATGCCGATCTGAAGATTTACGCGTGGAATATGATACGCGATCATCAATTAGTTTGTATCGTCAATATCTTTCGAGAAAGGGAAATTGCAACAATAAATAAAATGTCTTCAGGTAGTGGATTGACAGCTGCGTTGATAATCGGTGGGATTCTTGTATTCATCTTCATGTTCGCCTGCATCCATTCTATCATAAAGGCAATCCGGTAAGTCAAAATTGGGGACCAATCCTATCTAAAATAGTTCCTGCCAGACTACTGCATTTTTGCTGTCTCCTCATATCTCAACACCCAGCTCAAAGGCAGAGGAGCATACTCGGATGTATAACAACAACTACACTTGCATTGCTGCGACACACGTTCGGCTTTTAGCAAGTTGCCTGCTTTCCTTTCCCAACCTTGTACGAAATTATCAGGAGTGATTCGGTTCATGACTTATAACCTAAGGGTTTAAGGTCACGTAACCTACCCTTATTGTTTCACTCAGCCAACGCATTTCATTATGGAAACGAACAGTTTTGGATGAAATGTATACATAAATAATCCAGTTCACGGGTACCAATGGCCATGCTCACAGTGGCTATACGGCTTCGATCAGACACAATGTTCTACATGGACATGTCACGAGGTATTTTGTCACTCCGTCGAGTATGATATAAATTCATCATGGGCGTTCTAAGATGTTGCTCTGCGCCATATCTCTAATACTTTGGGCACTGTACGTAGAATCTGTGACTGCGAGTATTCCGAGTGACCTCCGACACCACATCATTCATACGGTACTCAGTGTTATTACAACTGTGAACAGACTCAGTGTATTGAGTTGTACCGAAGGTTCCAGAATTCGCGCCCTATTGGTTTATTTTCCTTCTGAGATTTTAAAAGCAATATGATTGACCATTCACTTCTCCAAAAGAGTGCAGTAAAACATCACTCCATACGAGTGAGCATTCACTCTAGAAAGTGAAACTCCACCCAGAGTCTCGAGTGACCACTTTTTATGAGGAATGATCACTTTGGGAACCCTGACCGGATTTCCACTACCTCGGGGTGACGATTGACGCCTCCGGAGTTACTTTTCACTTCTGATTAGGTGGAAATAAATTCTTGTTTTTTTTAAAGCGACTGTGCAAACAGCGTATTGCACAGTGATGTCATCTATATGCAGAGTACATGTCTACTGGTTGACACCGACCATGCTGTCCATGTATAATATTACACTTTTCACCACTGAAAGTAGTCGATATATACTAGTTTGTAGTTTCATATGACTTGTACAGTAATAATATAATTGTCACTTGAATAAACACATATAAAAAAAACCATATAATAAATCCAGAAATCGGCATCGTGGAACATACAATCAAGATGATGGAAACGTTAAACCAGGAGGTCCAATTAGTTGTCACATGTTCATTCCCAACTCGCATTGAAGTGACTACGTTTTGACATTTACAAGAAAGTAAAATCTGTTGTTTATTGCTATATGGCTATTAACATTACTATTGCACCATTCCAAATGATTTATTTGCAGCAATAGAAGTATGATATACATATGCATCATCATTTACGTCGGTATTTTTATATACTCTTCCAGTCATCTGGTCATGTGTGCAAAGCAAAGTCATCAGTCATTCTGAACAGACGTTAGCCTTGGTTAATATCAATTCCTCACCAAGAAGGCGTAGTCGAAAATCAATATAACCTACAACATCGAACGCTAATGTGTTGCAAATATATTTTGTACAGCAACCGCACTGGATCTTCGGTTCGATTTCAGCATATGCATCACGCATGTCTTCATGTTGCCAGCATATACATATACATCATGTCTAACGATTATTACACCTAGATTGTTATCATATTCGAAATGAACATGCATGTATCACACCGTAGTAGGTAAAATTACTATCGAATACTGGCGCAATAACGTATTTGCAATCCCCTCATGTTTGTTAAACTATTGCCTGACTGCCTGCCTAACTGACGATGTTATGACACCGTACAAGACTGCATGGTATTTGCCAGATAGAACAAACTTGATGATAAGGTGGAGAAATCATGAATACATACTAGTTCCTGTATAAACAGGTATCCAACGACTTTTTGAGATAATGTAATTTGTCCCACTGTGTGCGTGTTTCATTATCTTCCGATGAAGTTTTATCGCATTTGTACCAATGGCTCCATTCACTTAGCATAATAGCCTAATTGCATACAAGCCATCTGACTGCTTAGTGCCTCGCATTTTGTTATGATGAGCTGAGACAAGAACAGTTGAACGTTTTCATTGGGAGTGCGACGGTTTGCACTTAGTACTACCTGGATATTATTTTGGCGTACTCAACCTAACTACTATACCATTAAGGCTATCACGATGAGAAAAAACAATTAACCATCATCGGTTCATACTACATAACCGTCTCCACCGCGAGTAACTTGCATTCGGATTCAGACAGCCTGCGAGCCTCACAAATCAAATAACGATTAATTACTAAATGATTACTTTTGCCACGCATAACCCAAAGAGCGTCGTTGGGAGGAAGAGGGTCTCGAGTATCGGGCTCAAGGCAAAACCGCCCACATCCACAGGACTCAACGTAATGACCTCAATTCCAGAGACGGTGGGAGGAGGAACATTTATGGCAGGCTTGAACTAACTGAACCGGGGTTCCGGCATAGATCGGCCTCGGCTGATATACCTATGCCCCTCCTACCGAGCGGAGAACCTGATTACGGTGTCGGGATACTCCCGGTTACCGGAAACAATGGAAGCATGCTCACGGCACCGCCTGAACAGTACCTCGCCTGCGCAGATAACGCATCACTGGGAATGATTAAAGTGACAGTCACTACCCACGATATTAAGGACGTTGAAGGATGGGTCTAAAACATAGCAGATTTGTCTCAATCGATCGAGATATCGTTTCGTATCCTGCTGAGATTTCCTCAATTGGCATACCAAAGATCGTATAAGAGGACTCGTTGTGACACATTCTTGTGACAGCGCTACGAGTCGTAATTATTAAATCGTTTGGCATATATATTCTTCAGGAGCTCTAAACTTTTATTTGTTGCATCATAGTTGTTGAGTGGCCGGAGACTGCTTGGAAGAAAACACAAATGCGTTCTACAATTCATTTCTAATAAGGTTCTGTACATGATCATCTATTAAAATGCGACTTTCTTCAGCAGTCAGTTAATTAGCTATTATGCTTTATGACTTGCCGAACTTTTATTTGGTTAACAACAACGTATATATTTAACGTTCAATTCACGAAGGCGAACCTCAATAACATTATGGATGTGTAATGTTGGATTAGGATTGCAAGCGTCCAGTTTCATTAATTCGTGTTTTCATAACTATTTCCGTTGAAAGTTATGGTATGGAGACTATTTATTATCGGGTATAGGTCAGTTAAGTGTGTTCAGTTGAATTACCAAAGTTGTACATATGCCTACGACGATACTCCGGCAATTCGGGCGCTGTTCGATAATTGTGTTTCAGCAAACCCAAAGAGGATGTTCTAATATGTGTTTGATTAGTCATATTTGTCATCGAGGACTATCGTTTGCCCTCAGTGACGGACTTGTTCGATAAGATGTTTTTCATCTGTGAAACTTAATTCGAAAACAAAATAATCACTTTCGATATATTGGTGTGAGCTACCATTGTGCTATGATGTTGGGATACCGTGTTGATTAAACTTTATGGAAGTGCGCTATTCACCTACATAATGTAATTTCAACCCGCATGATCAATTTCCGAGAGGAGTCCTATAATGGGAATAACTTTCCAGTCAAAACTTCCACTGTCGTCAGTATACATTACTCATTCTCTTACCGGTGTTCAACATAATCCAGATGGAATATAAACAAAATTCCCGTAGTAACCTTTATTATATTTTGTGCATGAAAACATTGCCTCCGCGAAACTGGGCATACACTGTGTCCATCAGAGCACTGACAGCAGTTGCATATTATCATGAAATAGAAGAAGAAATTCTCGTAATAATCAATAATATATTTTGTGCATGGAAAGACTGTCTCTGCTTACCGGGCATGCACTTCGACAACTCCCAAGAGTATTTCACAGGACTGACAGCTGTTACATTTCAATGCCAGTTGTACTCCGGTTCCTCAGGAGTTGCAATAACGCCTGGGTAGCACGAATCAATGACAGTGGAGCGCTCTGCCCAAAGACACACCAGGAAATTCGGCCGGATTGAAGTTGAACACGCAACCTCCCGATGATTAGTCAAGAGCACTGCAGTATAGCAGATTCGTAACATGCTGTATCCCTGTCCTGAACAGCTTGAAGTATACGGTAACTCTAACTAAGCTAGGTACCAACATTGTTTTGTAGGGATGTTCTACATCTACATATTAGATGAAATAGCTAGTACACTTGAGTAAATCAAGTGAGGTTGGAGCGAGGGTCACACTACACCGATTTTCTGTCGGATTGCAAACCGATTTTTTCAAAATATCGAAGCAACAAGAGTTTTAATTGAGGCCACATATAGCTCTAATGACACCGCGCCTAAACTACAAACAGAGCAAACAGTATGTAACTTTATTACCCATCCCCGTTCTTTTGGTATCCGAATAGTTTTATCGGACAGCCATCTGATTTGACTTCCGATTTAACCGATGTTTGGGTACTTTGTCACGTGGAATGGAATCTGACAAAGTATACCTTCAAGGGATTGTGGGAAATTAACGGGTCTTTCGAATTTGTAGCAAACCCTCTACACAAAACCTTGTTGTTACCATTCTTCAGATAAAATCGGATTACAATCCGATGAAGAATCGGTGTAATACTGGCGCAAGACAAAGAGCTGTTTACCCATTTTTATTACGAAATTGGGCGTTTCCGGGAATTTAATATTTATATGATACCCGTGTGATGTGCTTTTCCTGCTAACTGTTCACTGCTGTTCCATCTGTCCATGGAGATACCAATTTCATCACTTGGACGTCATTCGGGGTTTTGTGTACCTATACCTTTTCTAAATGTACTTGACAATTTCAAGCTGTTTGTCGAAACCATAATTTATCTCTTTGGCGGGCTTCGCAAATATATATCCTTGAGTAGTTTGTCCACGTCGAGAGCAGGCTCACCGATGACAGTAGGGTCAGAAAAGCAGTGGGACCGGGTAGACTCGACTGCATCGGCTGCAAGCGAAACTTTTTTTTGTTTCCATCTTTTTCATCTTGTCCGAGCGAGTTTTGTGCGTGTCTTCGACGGCTGATGGGGCAACCCAGTAAGTTGTATGTCAATGTTGTCAGTATTTACCAATATCATTATGATGTTTGTAAAGACTACTGCACTATTGGTTCAGAAATAATTGGGCATGTCCTTTAGTGTTTAATATTGTATAATCATATTCAATAAAGTAATTTTGTTTCGTTCCCCATGAATAGTAATCTACTATACTGGCTAGGAGGGCATGTACACTCATACGGCGCTATACTCTTCAGCAGAGCGCTGATGTTTCCACAAGGGCTGGAATCAGGAACTTTCGTATCCTGCCTACCTATACGTAATCTCAAATCAGCACTATTGATATTCCGCCAATTGCCACCTTACTTAACCTAGCATAGCGAATAGCGTTGATATCACTGTGCAAGAATATTCAGAAACAAGTTCTGAGTTGCCTTCGTCGAGGTCATTCGATATCGATGAAGCGTGGAAACAAGTGATGTCTCTATGTGGTGTTTTGTTTTAACTGATCAGAGTCATTCCTTTACCCGAATTGGGTTTTGCATCAGTTTTGACGTGATTGCTGTGACAACTGTTACATAAGTGTGCGCTGTTGACATGTTTGGGAGAAAGATGATGATTTACTGTTCGGGTTCCTATTCTATGGACAGTGTTTATTACCCCACTTATTACTTGCCATTATTGCCTCTAAATACCTGCAACCAGACAGAACGTCTCACGTGCCAGCACAGAGAACCTCCAGGACGGCCTCCGTGAGAGCTTCATTATACAGAATATGACAAGGTATAATGAGGCCCGAATCATGTTTGACGCACTAGGCGAACCTCTTGTACATGTCAAGACGAGAGCTTCTATTACACTGGAGAATTGTTTGACACCTAATTAACAAGAGACAAATCATTCATCAACACTAATTGAAGTATTGTGCCGATCCGGAATACCCCGAAGGTTCTAGGGCGAGCGATTTTCTGAAGACGATGTAGGTTCCTCCAAGTTGTGAGGACAAATGAAGAATATACTGATTGTTTGAGGGTTATGTCATTCCCATGTTTCGTGCCAATAACTTTTGTCCTAATTTGCTCCCTGGAAGAGTATGGATGCCATATTATGAAGTTTTGCTTTGCCTTTTGCTACCAGTGTCCTTCATTCAGAGAAGAGTCATCAATTCATTAGCGATGACCATCTCACCACCAGTCGGCCTTTGTGTCATCGTAGGTCTGTATCCTCTCTCTGTCTTCTCCTGTTTCTCCTTTGCAAGAAGTTAATGTACTCGTTCTCAGTTAATACGCAGATTCCTCTGGTCACCTTTTATGGTTGCATCTTCCCCGTCATTGCACCGAACCCTATGCTCGCTTCTGGGGGCTCCTGCATCTCGCGTACTTAGAAGAACGCTCCATTAATTGGCACGTGTTTCCGCCAACTCACAATCTCCAGCAGTTTAGGGGAAGAATTACAGGCTGGAGCTTTATCTCAGTCCCATCACGTTCACGTACGTGTGAGCTGCCTTGCATTACACAGTAATGAGGAAATTGCTAAAACATTGACAGTGGATCGTGGTGGCCTGATTGGCTAGCAAATCGAGCTAGTAATTTAGAAGTTATCGTGTCAAGTCCGCGAGAGCGATGTGCTTTATCTTGATTGCTTCCGATGAGGGAGAGGTGATTTGTATTGTGTCTTCGTTTAACGATTGGCTCCTTCTAGTGGTCACGCTACATGAAGTTGCAGTCCATGTCCTGGTGAGGGCTAGCAGCTAATGGGAGTGTTATATCATAATCCAGGTATGCACCATTGCCGAATGGGACCGCTACCCGTTTCCGGCAAGTAAAAAATGAAAAACATGCCGAGAGCTGTTTATGATTCAAGTTGATATGCTAAGGGGCATGTTGTGACGTTTGTTCCTGAAATGCTGAATGTGCACTTAACGAAACAAACCATAAATTGAGACACTGCTTTAGCCACATGTGAATATGACATCTGGGTATTTTCCTCATTCTACAAGTATTGTGCGGCATATTGCCAGTACAGGATGATCAATTATTCAGGCTACACACTGAAGACTCAAGATATCCTGAGATCGAAACGAAAAGTCAGCATAATTGATAATGGCCATGGCCTGTTGGCGAATGAAAATTTGGTATGGGGCATTTCGCATAGGTTATCTCTATTATAAAATGGATGGATTTGCTAATGTACTGAATTCGGTTAAGTACGAGGTTTATGCAGAGCCACCGTACTGGAAACGAAAACTAGGTGGCTTCAAGAAAATCTATCGCACGAAAACATGAACTTTTGGAACTAAATTCAGACCACATACTTTTCCCTAATTCGTCGATTTAGGAAAATATTTTGGAGGCTTTCGCACTCCTAGACCAGATAATATTTTTTTTGCAAATGTTTAGAATGTCAAACCTTATTCGCAACGTTTACCGCAAAGTTATCAATGCTTATTATACAATCACACCATCTACGTATCATGTACACATTGTCCATCATGACAGTACATTCAGCAGCAATTACTACCTAATATGATACAGC
>JAUOBX010149027.1:0-12347 GCA_032360705.1 Eupentacta quinquesemita
GATACAATACCTCTCCTCGGTGTCACGCGGCGCTCGGAACTAAAGTAGTTTCCCGATAATTGCGTCGAATGGTTAGGGGGGCACCGGGGCATGACAGTTCCTATGCAATGTTCAGCTATGGAAGCGCGAGATACCGGCCATTGTAGTGCCTAAGTCTCGCCTGGCTAATCGTGTACCTGGGGGAATAGGGTTAACCTTCTTTGGCGGAAATGGGTCAAGCATCAGTAGGAAGGCATATCGGGAATATTTCATGATGAAGACGGAATATAAGTATATACAACAAAAATAGACGTAGGCTACCCAGCTAGTTGTAATCGATTTTGTTGAGTGAAATGTGTGGAAATTGTCTATATAAGATATCAGTTGATTGTTTTTTCTTTGTAGCAGCTGGCAGGGGGATTCCGCTGTGTTTCACGCTGTGAGAAGCACTCGTTGTGTGTTGTGCATCGTAAGAGTCGATTGCCTCAGGAGGGACTTCACATTAGAGATATGCTCAAACGAAACTGTCTTTCCCGAATGTCTGAACACTTCGATACAACTCTACTTATATCAATATTGTATTGTTGTTACTCGCAGAATAGGAAGTCCTCCGCCCGACTGATAACCCAATCGAACACCACGGAATGGTCGAACGGGTAATAGTTATAATTACCGTGCTGGTATTTTTGTCGAACGTTCATAATCATCGGAAAAACAGATTCGACAGAGGATAAGGAGGGGATATTTATTGTCCACTGATCCGTTCCAGGTAAGGCAAATCATGAAATTGATTCCCTTCTAGCGTGACAAATCATTTGATCAAAAGCTCAACCTATTTCGGTCCATTAATTGTTATGTCAACCGTGTACTGGCGTACACTGACCCCGCTCGGTGTAGGTGGAATTTCATATTTCATCGTATAGGGTCTACCCACTTGACCCAGTGTATGTAGCATCTAATATAATTTCGTACTTTTTTCTGCCAGTGTTTCGACTTCATTTAAACCTGTCCAAATAATACCATCTGCCCTGTGTACAATGAATTCCTGTTGGCGGAAAATACAGTTAATTGGTACATAATTGTTCAATAAAATTTTATTTTATTTTTATGGTCCACTTGCCAGACACGGGATCCGATCCCGTACTATACCCAGCAAGAGTGCATACCTGGATACAACACTCTCGTCAGCTGCGAACCCTCATAAATGAGTTTAGTGCTAACTACAACTAATTAATTTATGAATAATCAATTATTGATAAATCACCAGATGGGTATTGTGCTACACGTATTCACGTAGTTGTTCCCGTTATCTTATCGTCATTGTTCGCGTTAATTATTGCGTGGGTCTCAGACATACAGACATGCAGATATTGTTAACACATTTACAGATTAGTGTTAAGCGCGGATGATATGTCTCATGTTTTGTGTTATAGTGATTGGATCTCCTTCAATTGAGAAAATACGAACGTTCATGCATGTACATGAGATGTGGGTGGTTGGATGGGGCGAAGCCGGTTAGATATATCCTATTGCTACATCATTGTTTAATTGCTACGGGTTGACAGTATTTGGAGTGTTGATGTTCATGGAGCCACTCGAGGCTCATCTAGAAACCCTGACTATGCTGATCATAGCAATGGTGAATTCTTTCTTTCTCATCTCGGCTAGTGCTCATATGAAATTAAGGCAGATATGTACTTAACCAATCCTAACCTGCTCCCGGGACGGCATTTCACGTCCCAAACCGACGGACGAGTCGTCCGACATAAGATGCTATTGAGTATGGTCGTTGTCGGCGAACGTAGTCTGTTACAGGCTGACTAACGATGCGTCGTCCTGGTTTCCACTTGCCTATTATCCGACAGATGATGACCTTTGCATGGGCTAATATACCCCAGATGTAAACCGTTCAATGTACTCGCTATTCGTTAAAATGTCGGGAAGAATAGCATGGCTTGTATTGGTAACAGGTCAGTGCTATCCTAGACTGTTCAGGTAGGCGTTCGATGGTATTTTCTCCTGGAAATCGTATTAGCTTTAATTATAAATTGCTCAGAGGAAGTGGTGGTTTGTTGACAGACGATCAGCAAACCACAGGAAAGTTTTCTAGATACAACCACGCTGACTAGACAACTGACCCAAAAGTGAAGTTTTCTCACATAAGAGACTATTGAGTATTGTAGCTGTTAGCGGACGTAGTCTGTTACAGGCTGACGAAATTTACAATCCACACAGTCTCAGTCGAATATGGGGTTTGCTTTAGCGGGCTATAGTTGGCCTACTACACGAAATCAGACTCCCAGCGACAACTTCCTGACAACACGTGTACGGGCAAGTTGGGTTTGAGAAGCACACGATTGCTCGTGCCACAGAAAGAAAGACGGCATAATAAACACACTGAGAGGGAGAGCTATAACATAATAATGATTTATTTGGGAAATCATTTGCCGTGATTAAGTGACCCCTGTTTGGGGATCCCGCTGGGCAATAATCCTGCCACGGAATGTATGAGGTTTATAGGTGACTCGATAAGCGATTGAGAGGAATCAGTCGCCAGGTACCAGTCACCTGGCTGGTATAGGTAATTAGTTGTTCGAGGATTGTAACAACATCCCTAGGCAGATAGGCCTAATTATGGAACTTGAGAGGTTGACTGCACGTTCTGTTTTGTGTAACAAGTTCTGAGGGGTAACAAGTTCTGAGCCCTGATTTTTATGAGTTTGACCTTGAGCGCATGATGACCTGAGCACATTCTCACTATCATTGCGGACAGTCTTTAAAAGAAGTTGGTCACGAGCGAGCAGTATACGACTAGTTTACGATCAGTTGTCGCGGCTTGTGGTGAATACCCCGGCGGTTTTACGGCTTTCCCTCTTTGACTCCCCCCTGTGTAACGTCTTGACATGCAATCGAAGTTTAAAATATTAATTTATCGAGTGTTTTCCGAAGCGTTGACAAGGTTCCTTGAAAATGTCTGTCAGGTCTGTAGAGAGTAGAGACCTATAGTTCATCTCCTCGGAATTGAAAAGTATGGCTTGACTGACGCTAGACTAGCTTGACTGACACAGTTTTTTGCATATCTGCTCCTCTAGCTCTCATACCGCCCGTACCAACTAGTAATAATATATATTCATATGTTAGACTCAAATTCGCTCCGCTCTCACAAAATGAATAAAATCCTAATACATTAAGTAGATGTACATTTTACCTATACTGGGAGATCTCTACTTAAACTAAGTGGAATATACACACATATATATCTATAATATAACTTAGTTTTCATATTTACGGAGTTCTTTCTCTACTTGTTTTGTGTCATCTATTTTGTGAGTGCCCATTTAGCCTATTTCCGGGTGGAAAGTTTCTTGGCGGATAGAATGTTTTCTCTCGGAAAAACTCGGTATATCAACGACAAGCCTGGTTCATCATTCGTAGGACTTGAGTTCTATTTATTAAACCAGTTTTTCTCGAGAAACTTGGTTCTTCGGCCAAGAAACTTGGTTTGTTTCAGAGAAACTAGGATTTCCGATTGATATTCTTGGTTCATCGGTCGAGAAACAAAGTTTATTATTTATTTTGCCGCAGTATATCTGCCCTTTGTCCCGAACCGGAATTTCACATTTTCCGTAAGCCAAGTGCCCCATCCCATTGATCAATAAGCCAGGTGTTCAAAGAACCTCTAATATTTTTTGCAACACAAACAAGGTTATATGATCCGTTCTCTTACACGCAGCTACCTCGAAAAGAAGAGATCGCGTGTTCGAAGGGTTAAATTCTACATAGAATCAGTGCAATAATTATTTCGTTTCTCTCACCTCAAAGCACACAGCTAAGTCAGGGTAGAATAGATTACTGGTGGTAAAAGTGGGGTTTCATAACTTCATTTACTTCACAGTGATTTTTCATTTGTTATATCTCCAGGCATACTTTTGGTTTGACGTTCAGACTGCAATTGTTTGGGAGTAATTGTCTCATTTTTGAGGTTCGGTTCAGCTTCGTGGCCACCCGTTATGTTTGGCTAAGCCTACACCTCGGATGGGCTATGTGTTACTGCAGGTCAGAATCACGGAGGTTAAATACAATTATTCCAGGTCGGGGTTGGGGTTGGTGTGAGGAGGGGGTTGAAATGTGGTGATGTGGTCGTAGACAATTCAGGTCTCCGGGCATGCATTAATGCGTCGGCTCTAGCATCGAACTGTTAAAACAATCACTAATAGGGGTAAGTTCGCAGTTCTCACAGGTGACACAACCCTGTGACTGAAGGTTTTGACAAGGTTCGAGACTTGTTGCTTCCAATGAAAACTAAAAGTGACATTTCGGTCAATGTTTCTGTATTGAATAATGATAACATGAGAATTAGGCCACTTACCCCGTCTTCTCGATCTGAAATCATTTTGTGTTGCTTCCTTCTGTCTTGTATTATTATTATCTTCCATCACCGGTGCACTAAAAACCGTCGCTGAGAACAGTAACACCACAGTGAACATGAAAATAAGTATGTAATGTCCTCCCATTTTCACCATATTCACACTGACTTTCACTGACAAAACCCCACTTCTCGAATTCTCTTTTCGAGTCACTTATTGGAGAAATTTCTGCAGCTCCGGAATTTTAGTCCCTCGATGGGAGGTGAAAATCAGTTCGACTCGATTTCACAAGGCTCTTTTTCAGTGTTCGGCCTATCAGTTGCGATCGTGACAAACAACGCAACTGAAAAGTATTAATGAATGTATACTTAATATAACTAGATTGTCTATTTGAAGAACAATGAGCAAATGAGATATTTCCTCAACATTTGCTAAAATGCTGATGTGATAGAATCCCTGTCTGAAGTGAGTTGTAATATGACTGATATCTACAAAATGTACCAGAACTGGAACTCGACGAGCAATGACACTAATAAAACTCGTCAAATACCAAAATGAAAGCGTAGTTTCCTTTATACTCCGAAGCAATAGAGATCAAAACAAATAAATTCGCGGTTTGAATACCTTCTCCAGATCCTCTAATATTTCGTTATCCTGCACATATATCTCTGCTATTAACTGAATGCCCGAAACAAATAGACCAAACATGAAGGACGTGTGAACAAATATCCAATGGAAGTAGCTCGGACAAAATCCAACTTGATAGTGTGAAGGTTGGCGGTATTGTTGTCAGTATATATACACGATAAAATGAAGGCGAGTAGCACATGTATAGCTCGCTGAGCGTGGCTCGTAAATATTTCGATTGGATTTATTCTCTATATTAGAATAGGCCTCCGGCAGAGGGCAAAGCAAGGCTGCTGCCATTGAGTAAACTGCGAGCCGTACACTTAGTGCTGTCTATTATTAGCACCGAGGGGAATCGGTGGAGCCTTTTGATAACAAGCTGTACCAACAGTGCTATACGACCCGGCCTGTTTGAAGGTCCACGAATGGGAAGTGATGTCAAGTTCAATTAGGTGCCTTCTCTGTTTGTTGAAGAACGGAACGCCATATATGAGACCTAAGTCGCTCCAAAGCAGATACGACAACTATGTTACTCTAACGTTCGCAATTATTGGGAAGGTTGTCAACAATTCTCACTTGCGGAACTGCATTGGGGGCTCGGGAAACCCCCTCAACCGAGAGTAATGTATGTAATAGACGTTTTCTCCCATATGGATTTCATATACCACTGAAATAACCAGGTTGTTGTGAAAACATTCATATATTTTTGGTCGCTCGGATCTTCCGAAACTTTGTATTTTGACGGTAGTTTATGGGAGGGCGCCTGATTCCAAGGACACCCAAGCTTTCGTTTTGTAACCATTATAGCCTGCACCGAGTGCGAGGAAAATAATGTGTTAACTGAAGCAACACGATACGTTGTGGCATACAAAACGGCACACATGGTACCGTAGAATATCGGATTTACTGCTAATATCGATGTATAAACACTATAGTCAACACTAACCACCCAGTTGGTAAACTATCTACAAAACGAACAGTGATGAAAAATAAACAGTTGGAATAGTATAACTAGGCCTATGAAATAGTGATTCATGAATATCCTACCCATTGCAACTTGGCGTAAACGGGTTATAACACTGAATACAAAACAATGCAATAGTCAATATTGACAACATTGGGTCAATTATGTTGAAATGAACTTAGCTAAGCTATGAATAAACTATGGCGAGAATTTTCGACTATGATCAGGCAGCTAAGTTCAACTTCCAATGGCCCAATTAGGCAAATGCATGGTCAATCATTATTGCTGTTCCTAATTCCTAAAGAGTGTTAGTTCTTCTTTATAGTTCGTCTTCATGAACTATGATTTTTTTATCCTGCATGTTGTGACTGTTCAGTCTAGTCTTTATATGGGGGGCATTCCAGTTCAGATTCAACGTTTATACGACTACAAATTGAGGAGCTTATCGTGTTTGAAATTCGTTCCATGTCAATTGTGCAATTGAATAAAAACACTCTAACAATCGGTCATTCTACAGTAGAACTCTGCAAAAGGTTTTGTTAAACAATGTTTACGAACAATTATCGTTCATAATGAATAGTGAGCAAGGGGGACAGGCCAGCGATGATGCAATTTTGTGGATCTTCGAGCTATTCCCCACAACACGAAAGTAGCTAAGAAAACCGTCATAGGCTCCAAATTAACTACAGCAGTGTCATATATTGTTGTGCAATTGGTATAGCAGTAATTTTAATGTTTAATATCTCTGCATTCCAATGATTCAATGCATTGTAAAGAAGAAATGCTCAAATTCGGGGTTCCCTTCCGTATCAATATGAACTCTGTTGATGGCGACATATATATGAGTTGTCCTTCGTTAAGAAAAACATAAATGCCGTCTAGTCAAGCAATACGGGCGGAGCGACATGAGATGCGAACCAGGATTCTAAGGAAGTTTACACTGCGTCTATCATACCAGGGGGTATGTGTTCCATATTCCCGAACCAATCACATGTCGATAAAGATTGGTTGAGTCAATTAGCGACACAGGATCAGAAATATGAGAATCGCAAACGACTACAGATGTTGAATGCGTATAGCGTTCACATCTGTTGAACAGATAACCTGACACCGTACACTGGTTGACCACTCATTGCTGGGTCAGGAAACGTTAAAAAACCTTCGAAATGAAATTTCAGCAGCGCGGATATAATCATAACTACACTGACAAGAAATGTATTCAATTTTGTCAAGTAACTCTTCATCGTTTCCTCGAAGATGCTCGAAATAGTGCAGAGATAGCGACATGTATTTAATCGCTACGGCAGGTGATTTGTTTGCGTAAATTTACACACACAATTACGGTACGCAAAGCTTCGTGAATACCACATTTCGTGGGCACGAAAACTTGCGTAAGTTAGCGAGAGATTAGCCCTTGTGGCGCGGAATCCTCGCCTGGCTAATCTCACCTGGTCTCTTGAGGGACGTGTAGCTTAGCGGTAGAGCTCTGGACTCGTGATCCGAAGATCGTGGGTTCGAGTCCCGGTCACGTTGCCTCCTTAGGCAAGGTGCTTTATCCTCGATTGCCTCACTTTACCTGAAGATGGGTACCTGTGAGGTTCAACTTGTGCTAGAGCGCACTTCGGTGTAGCATAAACCTACCTTTGAGTGGGATCAACAAGTTGAACCAGTGACCAGAGTAATATTATTGAAGCGCACTTGAAACAATTGAGTGTGTAAGTGCGCTACATAAATTTGAATATTATTATTGAGCTCCAGGCATGTTGCTGATGGGGAGTCGATCTCTCCTCTCTAACGTGGACACGCACAATTTCCGTGGTTGACAGGTAAAGAGTTATGTCATCCATGGTGTGGAAGTCCTCAACAAGCGATTGGCCATGTATTAGTCTAGTAATTAATACTTCAGGCGCCATATTCAACCATCGAATTATTCCACTCAATTTGTGAATAAATGCTGTAAATATATCAATGCCTCAACTGTAAATCAGACAGTAATCGATGTGTAACCTATGGTATGCTTCCGGTGGCATTACCCGATGACCAACTCTGACGATATCATGTATTTGGCGCCAAATCATTTCCTGAATTCTTGAGATCATGCAGACTACTATTTCCGAAACACTCTCAGCCATCGAACACGTTTTGTAGCAAGGACACATGTTGCGTTATTCTGGGGTACAAACAGCTGGACTGGGATAGATGCCGTTTTACACCTCGTCTCAATGTTGACCGAGGATCAATTGGCGGTAATGGGACAGGCATCAAAAGGAAGGAATATCGGGATTATTTCATGATGATGACGGAATATTAGTATATACAAAAATACAGATGTAAGCTACCCAACTAGTTGTCATCGATTTTGTTGTGTGAATTGTGTGAGAATTCTCTAAATAAGACATCAATCGATTGATTGTTCTTTGTAGCTGCTGGCAGAGGACTTTCGCAGTATTTTACGCTGTGAGAAGCACTCGTTGTGTGGTGTGCATCGTAAAAGTCAGTTGCTGTTATGAGCATACTATTCGTTTCTGAACTTCGTAAATGGGAGTTCAAATACATTCGAGCCCTTTTTTGCCTCAGGAGGGACTTTACATTAGAGATATGCTCAAACGAAACTGTCTTTCTCGGATGTCCGAACACTTCGATACAACCCTACTTATATGAATATGATATTGTCTGGCCGAATAGGGAGTCCTCCGCCCGACTGATACCCCAATCAAACACCACGGAATGGTCCAACGAGTAACAGTTCTAATCAACCGTGCTGGTAATTGTGTCGAACGATCATAATCATCTGAAAAACAGATTCGTCAGAGGATAAGGAGGGGACATTTATTGTCCACTGATTCATTCGTGGTAAGGAAAATCATGGAAATTATATCCCTTTAGCGTGACAAATCATTTGATCAAGAGCTCAACCTAGTTCGATCCTCTTGGTGTAATGTCGATCATATACTAGCGTACACTGACCCCACAAATCAACTGTTCCGTGTAGGTGGAACCTTATAATTTATCAAATACTTAGGGTTCATTCACTTGGGCCAGTGTATCTGCCATTCAATATATTATCGTGAACAATTACTGTTTATCTGCCAGTGTACAGTTCTACTTCATTGTAAATATGTACACATAATATCATCTGCCATGTGTACGATGAATTCCCATTGGCGGAAATACAGCTAATTGAATAATAATTATTCAATACAATTGATTGATGAATCCATGGGTATGGTGCCACACCTAGTTTATTCGTTATTGTAACCATTGTTCGCACTGGGATCACGGGGGTCTCTAATTATCCTTCCGAATGATACAGAAATGCAGATATTGGTGTTATTGTTACAAACCTACGAATCAGTACTGCACATATATCTCATGTTTTGTTTGATAGCGATTAAACCACCTTTAATCAAGCTCATAAACTGATCAAGAAACCCTGGCTGTAGTGATCATATGAAAGCAATGGTAGATAGTGACCTCATCTTTCTGGCTAGTGCTCAAATAATATCAAGGCAGGGATGTACTTAACCAATCCCAACCTGCTCCCGGTATCGCATTCACCTCCTCGATCGACGGACCATCAGTGAACTCCCAACCACGGTAACTGCGAACGATTACCCCCAAAGTGAAGTTTTCTGACAAAAGATGGTATGAATTATTGAGTAGTGTAGCTGTTGGCGAACGTAGTCTGTTGCAGGCTGGTGAAATTTACAAACCACACAGTCTCAGTCGCATTATAGGGTTTGCTTTAGCAGGCTATGGTACTACACGAAATCAGACTTCTGGCGACAACTTCCTGACAACAAGACATCGTACGGACAAGTTGGGTTTGGGAAGCACACGGTTGCTCGAGCCACAGGGAGAGAGACGGTGGACTGAAAACACTGAGATGGAATGCTATAGAATAATAATGAGTTATTTGGGAAATCATCAGTCGTGATTTTGCGACTCCTTTGAGGAATCACGCAGGGCAATAATTATGCCACGGAGTGTCTGAGGTTGATAGGTGACTGGATGAGCAATCGAGAAAAATCAGTCACCAGGTCGCAGTCACCTGGATGAGAGGTAATTTGCTGCTCGAGGATTGTCACAACCTCCATAATTACCTCTAATAATTGAAACTCTAGACCAATCATTTAATGTGGGATGTCTGAGGTCTATAGGTGATCGGATGGGCAATTGGGAGAAGTGAGTCTGCCAATCGTGGCTGGTAATTTGATGGTCCAGCATCGTCACAACTTCCATAATGACAAAACTCTAGATCAATCAAAGTCTAAAACACTCAGTTACCGAGTGTTTTCGAATGCGCTGAGCAGGTCCCTTTACAAAGTCTGTAGGGGTCTAGTCCATCTCCTCGGAAATGGAAATATAAGTATTTGCTCAACTAGCGCTAACATCAACGTTCTAGCATACGTTCCTCTGGTGATAGTTTTTAGTCCATTGCCCGTCCACATCAACCAATATTTAATTTCATTACTAATTCAATAATTTCACTCAAACTCTATGTAGTTTGCTTTATACTCATTTTGTGTCTATTTTGTGTGTGCAAGTATGGCCCATCGCTGAAAACCATGGTTTAAGATGGAACAAACCAGGATTTTCTATCGAGAAACTTGGTTCATCGGTCGGGAAACAAGTTTTGTTACTAGCATTTGGCTTGCCATCAAATACTCTATGAGTATGACAGAGTTCCGAGGCAGGGCAGCGATTCAATTCATCACGTGTACTGAAGCTGATATGTCCAGATTCTGCCGCAGTATTGCTGACCCGAATCTGGATTCCACAGTCTACTGGTCTAGTTAGCCATCGCTCGATCAATAAGCCAGGGGTACACATATCTTCCAATATTGTTAACGACACAAACAATGTTATATGACCCTTTCTCGTATTCACTCCCACGTAGCTATCCTGAATACAAGGGATCGCGTGTATATCGAAGGGTCAAATTTCCCACGAAATTACTGTATTAATTGTTCCGTTTCGCTCCTCAAAGCACACAGCTAAGTCGGGGTAGATTAAATTCCTGGTAGTAAAAGTAGTGTCTCATAATTTCACTGTGACTTCAGAGTGTACTTTTGGTTCAACGTTCGGACTACTTAATTGTTCGGGAGTCTTTATTCAAACTTCAAATTTTGCAGGTCCGGTTCAGCTTCGTGGCCACCCTTTACGTTTGGCTAGGCTTACACTTCGTATGGGCTATGTGTTACTGCAGGTCAAATTAACGGAGGTTAAATACAATGAATCCAGGCCGGAGTTGGAGTTGATGTGCGGGAAGGGTGTTGGGGGTTGACATGTGGTGAGGTGGTCGTAGATAATTCAGGCCTCCGGGTATGCATCAATGCGCCGGCCCGAGCATCGAACTGTTGAAACAATCACTGATAGAGGTAAGTTCGTAGTTTTCACGGGTGACACAACACTGTGACTGTAGGTTTTGACAAGATTCGAGACTTGTTGCCTCCAATGAAAACTAAAAGCGGTCAATGTTTTTGTAATAATTAATGACAACATGAGAATTAGATCACTTACCCCGTCTTCTCGATGTAAAATCATTTTGTGTTGATTTTCTCTGTCTTGTATCATAATTATTCTCCATCACCGGTACACTCAAAACCGTCGCTGAGTACAATAACACCACCGTGAACATGAACATGAGTATGTAATGTCCTTCCATTTGCACCATATTCACACCGCCTTCTGCCAACAGAGCCCCAGAGGTAATTTTTAGATAAATGTCTGCAGCCCCAAAACGTTTTTCTCTCAATGCAGCTCCGGAACTTCTTCCTCGATGGGAGGTGAAATCCGTTCGACTCGATCGCACGAGGCTCCCTTTGGCCTAACAGCTGTTCGTTAATCAGGGCTGAAATAAGAATAATACTTGGAGAATCCTTTCGGTGTCTGCGTTAAGACCCAATATCACTAGATTTTTTATTAGGCCTAAAAAACAACAACGTGATATTTCGTCAACATTTGCTCCAATGCTGATGTAATCGAATCTCTTCCTGAAGTGAGCTGTAGCCTAATATCTGCAAAATGTACCAGAGCCGGAGTTGGACGAACAATGACAATGAAAACTCGTCAAATTATTAATAAATAAACTAGTTTCCTTTATACTCCGAGGCAATAGAAACCGTAAAGAATAAATTCGCAGTTTGGATAACTCCTCTAGAAACCCTCAGTATTCCGTAATTCTTCGCATATATCCGCCAACTAAATGCCCAAAATAACAAGACCGAACATCAATCGATGTGTCAACGAATATTCGATAGATGTATAGCTCAGTCAAAATCCAACTTGAAAGTGTGAAGGTTGGCGGTATTGTTGTCAGTATATATATGTCCACAATAATATGAGGGCGAGTAGCACATGTGTAGCTCGTTGAGCGTAGCTCGTAAATACCTTGGCTGGATTCATTC
>JAUOBX010149138.1:0-12347 GCA_032360705.1 Eupentacta quinquesemita
AACTGCCATTCAGAGTTCTCTACACTCTTACCAATCAATACTGGATGATTGCAAGCTCATAGCAGACATTGTTATTACTAAGGATAGGTTGACACTAATTATGATTGCACACATTTCTTCAGTAAGTGAAGCTTTGAAGGCCTTTACCTAAATTTTGAACACACATATCGGTATCTAAACATTAAAAAAGAAGGCACTTTGGCAGAAATCACATTCTGACAGTCTTCCCAATTTTCTTCAGTTATCTGACTTAATTTGATTTGAATGCTGCGGGTTCAGGAAGCCACATCAAGGAACCCTCGTTGTGATGACCGTGGATAAGCTTCTGATAACCTGCCTCCTGCTCTCGGGACCGACATTGTGTCCACATCTGACAGAGGACGACCGGTGAACTCAGGAAGGGGTATCATGGGAGATAGCTCACCCCATTTATACAGAGGAACAGGGTAGGTCGGGCATGCTCCTGAGACTCATTTTACACATGCATCTAGCAGACGTTCACCTAATGCAATTCACTCTCCCCTAATTGCCAGGTTAGCAGTAGGGAACTTCACTGGCAATATTGCTGAGCCATACATGAGCCCTGAACCTTCTGACGACCATTGACAAATGGGGATCAAACACAAGTTTCATGGAGGGATGTTTTTTCCATGACATGGCTTATCCCCCCCATGATACCCTGTTATATCATACTTCTCGATATTCAAACTGACTATACCAGCTTCTCTCATCACACAAATGATCCTGCGGTATGTGACGATCGTCATCCTACTTTTGGGCACCCCGCTTGACAACAAAAGTGAAAGCTCTCTCCATATACACCAAGCACAATTGTATGACAATTTATTGTTCAAGGAATCTGTCAGACGATGCAACATGGGGAGCCACTACAACCAGAGGCTGGCTGCTTGATACAGCAGATGAAATTACAGCACATCCAACTACAAAAGCCAGTAGTCCTAAATTATTTCTCAAAGATCATAATATTTTTACTAGTAATAACAATATACTATCACTGGAAATGGGCACGATCTCTGACGACTCCAGAGAGCATGTTGCAGCCATATATATATCAGTCAGATTATCACAGGTTCCGAATTATGTCTGGGCGGTTCGAGGTAATGCAGATTAAGCACCTCGCCAGAGGACACACCGGGAAGTTACTCCGGGATTTTCAAGCTCGTAACCTTCCGATCACCAGTCCAGAGCTGACTGAGCCAAATTGATCGTCATCTGAGACATGGACTAGGAAAGACTTGGAACAATTCATCAGTTTACCCGGATCAAAGTTTTTGTCATGCAGTACACTAACTTCATTCACTATTTTCGATAAATTCACACCATGGTTTGATGGAGGTGTCAGGCCAAGGGCAAGACAGCAACAGGGGGTGCCATGGCGGCAGCTAGGAGCTGACCTAGTTAAGGTAATTATATTCACAAACTTTGCTATTGTCATCGTCACACCTCGGTATAATACTATATAATTGCCAGGGGTAATGGTGAATACACCGTGTCAGACCACCGATGATCCATTCATAAGTTACTGTAGCTGCCGATGTACAGTACAAGTTGAGTGTTACTCTGCAAGCGAGAATTCTTGAGACAACACACAGAAGTCTTTGTTAGTATGTTAATGACAAATGAAAACAAATTCGAATCATTATCTTGTTCAAACTAAACCAATTTCTCCATGTACCAGTAGTTGAAATAATTTTCGTCCACATTTTCAATCTATACACATAATTTAGATTCCCTGATTACCACCTATTGAAAAATTCAATGAAATACATACAAATTATCACAAATCAACAATTTGTGTCTAGTAAAAAATTGGTTTTCATACAATGGCCAGCCAAGTCACACTAACTATGGCTCACCACCACTCAAAAATTGTAGAATGCCAATTATTTCAATTTATGTCTAGGAGTTTTAAAACGAAGGTAGCTCTTGAATAAGATAAAATATAATTACGGCCACAATTAATCTGTCCAAATTCATGCAAAAGCGACGGACTTCAGTAGGTAAGTACGATATATCACTACACTAAGCATCATGTGCCAGTCAAATTAGGTGTGAAGTTGGGAGCAAATGTTGTGAACAACAGTTACATGTTTACTCATTCCACGACGACACCCTCCCAATGAGTCAACTGGCGATGTCAAGATGACGGGACCAGTATGGTATTGCCTGATCAGCAGTTTCGTTCCCCAGCGCTTACACCAGGTACTACTCACAGCTAATTGTGCTGAGAAGCACTCGCACTCAAGACCTGACTGGTGCGATGATCAACAGTTCCAACTTTGTGCCCAACCATACTCAGGGAGCACAATTCAATTCTTCTCCAGTCTTTGTAGAAATTGCACTGGCAAATCCTTATCAGGGTCAGCGCTGGCTCCGAATTTTGAGGTCCAATCATGTTGTTTTAGTGCATGAATCGACAGTCAAATTTTGCTCCTTTTCCAGACGCAGTCAGTGCACACAACCTCAAATTTAAGGGGCCAAACTGCCTCATGAGTTTTCAGCCAATGAGGTTACCGGCTAACATAATAATTCAAATTAGAGAGAGTAATGCAGCATACATTATGAGTTTGAAACAGTATGAAAGTATGAAAGGTCTGTTTGTCAGTTGTAGTAGGAACACACATTGCTGGATACAATACTGACCTAGTCCAAAAATACTTGTTGTAAGGACTGTGATATAGAAACAGTTTGTCCTGAAACTGTAGATATACCCGATTTACCATGTTGACAGCAGTAATATGACAATGATCTATTTTGATAGAAAACTTTAATAGATATTTTCGATAAAATCTGATAAACCTGTCAAAACCTGTCAATCTACATTCTATATAATCAAAGGCCAAGTGTCATGTTACATATTTTCTTCAAACTGGCTCAGATGAAACTAGGACAACCTCACACCTCAAAACCATTGACATCCATAACATGTTGCCTTGTAGAGTTCTTGAATATGAGAGATGAAATTCCTGAAATCCGTCTGGTACTTACTAAATATTTCATTTGGGCGAGTCAAGTCATGTGCATTACTCCCTGCATCAAAACCTCAAATTAATTCATGACCGATGTCAATCATTATGAAAGGTTTAGCTATTCCTCCTTGAAAAGTTCAGATTTCTATAATTCAACCCATTCACCAAACATTTCCTGAAGAGCACATTCAGATTTCCTGAATTTCTGGTAATTACGAAAAAGTGGAACTGTAAATGCTCCCACTTGGGTGGTTTGTATATCTAAAACTGATGATATTTACAGACAGTGGTAAAATTGATATTCTTTAATGTCCTATGAACATCTGTTTATTTAGACACAAGGTATAGTTTGTTGTAGTATAGGGTTTTTGAAAGTATGCATTCTGAATAACTTTGTATTAAACAGGTCCATTGTGTCCGCTCCCCTTATGTCACTGAAGTATTGTGCAATATTCATTTTGTTTGATTTCACCGTATGTATTGGCTAAAATCTGGTCTGAGACTTCAAATTTTCTCTAAATTGCTAAACGGAAATTACTATAAATTACCCAAAGTCAAGTATACATGACACTTGGCCTTCAATCAGACTAATGATGAATCCAAGAAAAATGACTCTGTGAATTTCTAATAGATCTTTATGATTACATTTTGATGGACAATGTTGAGCTGTTGCACAAGCTGATACTCTATTACTCTATGGTATTATGCCCCGTTTGTGGATTGTTTTACTGCTCCCCTTCACCCTTCCTGATCATCCTCTTGGGGCCACGTTTACCCTGGGGGCCCTTAGGTTTGGCAAAGGCTGGTCTGTGCAGGTTCTTCTTAGGGTGGATCTCATCTAGTAGGAAATCCTCCGTCAGTTCCTCTCCGCTGTCTAGCTCCAACTGAAATAGAGTTCAAACATGTTAGGAATGATGTAATTTGTTATGGTGCGTTCGCCAGATACACAACTGTTCCTATGTAAGACTCAGCAGAGGTGAAGATTTGGTTACTGCCAGGGACAATAATATAAAGAGCTGGGTCTTAGCCCTGGTAGAGCCCCGTGTAATTACAAGGACATGTCACAGGGTTCCAAAAATTTTGAACTATTAATTTAAAGCCTTGTCTGAAAGTTTGAATGGTCTTTTTTCCCCTCATTTTTTCCTTACCATATGATTGACTTAAGTTTACAAGGTTTACTCTCCAATATAATCTACTTGGATGACCCAAAGCTAAACAAAGCCACACAATGCCAGCTTATGGCTGTAAATCATTCCACACTGCATCCACTATCCACATTGGTCTACAATATTTTCGAAGTAGAGCCTGGTGTTGAAGAAATAGAGCCCGGTTCTACTGCGAAATAGAAGGGCTGCGGGCTTAACTTTGGTACAAATATAGAGCTAATATTAGGTCCCAGTGACCTTCATTTTTGTCCCTGGATACTGCACTATAGTCAATTGTGACTCTTCACTTGGATGTGGAAGACAAACAGGCAATACCTCTAGGCATGTATCTGCAATGTGAAGGACGGGTCATCAACACTTCAAAGACTAACTGGGAATACACAGGCAGTGATTCTGCACTACAACAGCCGTCCCTTGCTCGTCTTTCTTCAGTCTGGAGCATCGTGTGGGACAGGGAAAAGATTTGTTGATATATCGCGCATTCTCTGTCGCAGTTCCTGCTCTCTGGAACGAACTTCCTATTCATGAATCATCTTCTGTTGCGGTCTACAAGAGGCAGCTAAAAATTGTCTTTTCTCTATGTAGTTCTCCACTTTTCGCATACAAGTACGTTTTGTAAAGCGCTTAGAAACTTTATATTAAACGCTATATAAACATCATTCATTATCATTATTATGCTGCTTGTGTGTTACAGTGTTCAGTATAGGGTTATTATATGCTGCCCATAATCTCTCCATACATGCAGCTCATCAGTCAGGAAAATTCTCATTCTGATTCCACCATCGCCAGGCTAGGATTCCACACTACACAAAAGCCCATCCCTCTCTTCCCAAGTTTCCATGGGTTCTGTAGGACAGAGATGAGGTGTGCACTACCCCTCATTCTGAGCAATTGTAGCAACGGTCCTCACTTGAAGATTCAACACGAGCTCAAACTGACATTTGCTAGATCATCGCCTCAACCCGATTGGGCCACACGCTCCACAGCAAATGTGCCAAGTGAAATTATTTTCATTTTTCAATAATGCCTGCACTCACCTTTTTTGCTATCTCTATTCCGATATATTTTTCACTCTCGACGACCTCGAGTAGCGTTGACTTACAGCTGGAGTACAACATCCTCTCCTTGATTGGACAGCTGTAGCCAGGCATAGAGTAGATGAAAACTGAGAATGAACAAAAACACCACAATACGCAATAATACAGTATTTGTAGTTTTGTGAAGACAACTGTGCAGACAGAACTATTACAGATGGAATGAGACCATGTCAAAGGCTGACATCTGGAATTCTGAGACAGTAGAATTCACACATGCCACTAAGACAAGCATACCTTTCTATTCTCTTGAAATGTTCACTTCCCAAGATGTCAATATCATCAATTTTATATACATTAGGCTGGGAAGTGTGATTGCTTCAACGAGGTGGATATGGGCACCACAAGAAAATACCAACAAAGTGAACAAACTGACAGGGTCAAATGAGGATGGATAATTGAATGTGCATACAAACCATTTATTTGCCCTTTCCCCTGAAGATATTTTGTTGCTAACTTGCTAAGATACATCAATTCTATTCTATTCTCCAGAAACACTTACCTACCTAGTATGATCAAAACTGTTAGAGCATCGATGGTGCTTTAGCTCACACCACAACATTTATTTCTCCTCTGCCATGCAATGACACATGATTTTCTGAACATCCAAATAGTACCACTAGTCAATGATATCGCTTACCAAGTATTATATCAATCCAGGCAGAAGAAATGCTATTGCATTCTTGGACGATTTGCCACCTAATGAAATTAATTGAATTTTTATAGCCTCTATATATGTGGGACCCACATCTCCCCCTTATCAATGGTGACTTTTCAAACATGCACCTTGTAGTGGGCAATTCCTGCTTTTTTGCTCCCAGGTCATGAATTTGATGTGACACTTTATTGAGTTCCCTGTGAGACTTCTCATGAGTGCAGCCACATACAGCACTATATACAACTTACTGTACCTCGCAGGGTCCCCATTCAGGCTATGCCTGGGGGGAGCAAATCGATCTAGATGAAGTGCCTTGTTCAAGGATGCAACGTGAACTTGGACCCACAACGTCTGGATTGTGAATTCGACGCCTTAGCCAACTAGACTACCATGCTCCCTATACTCATTACACTTTTCCAATGACATTCGACCTATAAATTCCTGAACAACCCATATAATATTAGGCATTCTGCAGTTTTGGCAACTTTTGCATAATAGCTTGTTATGCTTTTCTAATGACCATACCATAGTATTGCAGCCTATTAGTGGGACGAGTAGCATTCTGCAGTTTTTCACATAGTGGCTATTTGTGCTCTCTCAGAGGCCTTTCACTATGACTATCAGTAGGTCATTGATGACCCCTTGATCAATATACCGGCATTGGAAGAATGGGTGCATGGAGATGGTATCACAAATTCACAATGGCTCAACCGTCACAGCTGAAAAATTATGGGTATACCTTGCCATGCAACCCATATACAAAAATTGTCCTCTTGTGACCTATACACTAATTATGCTAGGAATCCATTGGTACGAATGCGAGTACGAATGTGTATGTGGCATGCGAATACAGTGTACGGATACATGGTATTTTGCTTCCATTGGTCCGAATGCGGATACGGCGAGTTCTCCTTGATAACAAGATGGCGCCGAATACATCGAAGCTGCGGATGCAGCAAAGCCAACAGGACGAGCAACTTCTAATGATATTGAAGAAGTAGGTGCTGATGAAGGTAAGCAATGAATACCCAAGAAGTCAAGTTATTTTTGACGTGAAGTTTGCTGTAAATATATGATGCTTAATCTATGTTTTACACACTGGAGTTTCACGATCCGCGACCTCACTATTCACAGCAGTAGTGGTGAAATGTCGTGCTTTGAGCGCGCAAGGCATATTGGACGGTTTGCAGTGCGCGCAAAATAAATCCTGAACAATTTACTATTGTGACATCATTTCAGGCGTCCGGCAAAGTTTCCGCATGCAGCTACATCGCTACATGCAGTGATTGGGTTTGCCGTATCCGCATTCGGATGCCAAATCGTATTCATATCCGTATATATTTGGAGTCACAGCTATTGAAAAACCACACAAGCGAATTTTGCCGTATCTGCATTCGCAGCCGTTCCAATGAATTCCCACCTTTAGTCGGTGTAACACTCACCAGCACTGTTGAACTTGTCTCCCTCGTAGGTATGATCAAAGCGAAAGACATGGTACCTAGCAGTGTCTGTTGGTACCCGTCCTGGTAACTCTGCTATTGTGGTTGGCTCGGATGATGCCAGATTGATCACTTCTTTCGTGATGTCTAAACTCTGATGGAAGAAGAGAGCAAATAGTTCAGGGGTCTCCATAAGCTGAATATGGCCCACCAGATAATCCAACCATGTCTAACAAATGTGTCAAGTTGATTAAGTTGATAATTATATAATATATATGGTTCTTGTTCAGTCCTCTATCACTGCGTTGTGGCCGTCTTGAGGCGCTCTACAGATATTACCTCTGCTGATCCTCCCTGATCATGAGTGACCCCCTCTTTGATCAAGAGTGACCCCTTCTCCGATCATCAGTAAACCCCACACTTCATGATGCACATCCCTTCAGTGATTTAGCCAGCCAGCCGTGCAGCCGTGTTTCGCATGCCCTTCATAACAAAAACACGCCCAACTTTTTTCTCTTCTTTTTTTTCCTTAACCGGAGGTCTGAAAGGCTTAAAATCACCTTAATATTGCACCATTTGCGATCTAGGTCATTCTGAAATCCAATTTTCTGGCAAAGGGAATGGGGCCACCCTTCCTTAGACCCCTCCCACATATTACTCCTGCAAGTTAGCACACCCACTTCTCAGATTTGCACACATACATCCTCGAATCCTGACTCAGACCCTTCATCCCTTTCCATTCTCTCCTGATGCACATTGTGTCCCCTATGTGGCCCCCAGTAGTTATCACCCACCACATGTGGTTCGAATTACTTTTTACCAGCCACCACACAGGGTACCTTTTTCACAAGTGGGTACAGTGGGAACAGCCAAGATACGTGCCTTGCCCAACCACACTGCAGAAAAGCTTGACCTAAACAGCCAGCATGTTGTGTAGCCTGCTTTTGCAGGGCAGACTGCGGTTTCTATTCACAGTGCATACAAGAGCACCACAGTATAGGCCTACTGATCACTCTTCTCGAAAGCATCACCTCTCACCAATATCGTGCCAACTGAGGTCAGAATCAGTCCGTAGAGCGCTGGACTTAAGATCAATAGATCGTGAGTTTGAACCCAAGCAAGGCTGATGACTGTTGCTGTTGGACTAGGCATGTCTTACGACTGTCCCATGGTATTCACACATGAAAAATAAGTATATATATTCTGTGAGGTAACCTCGTGCTGCTCGTGGTTAGAACTGTTGGATAATCCCCACGAAAACATGATGAGGTTAAACACCATTTGCGTGCATCAGAAGAGAAGAAAAGAGAGATATCCACTATAAAGTGTAGGGGGTTGATAAGTTACTCACTATTGACCAGGTACATGAAAACTGTTCAGCACTTTGATACAACCTGTACAGCAGTGATAGAGTGCTATACAGGGTTGGCGGTTTAAGGGGTCTGAGGGTTCCCCAAAATTCATGATAATTGCACTAAATTTCCTGTAAATCTCTGTATTTTGTCAATTTTCATGATGAAATTGCGATATTGGGTCCCTTACGTTCAAGAGTTGCCGCTATATATCCCTGGTGCTATATAAGTACAGTGAACAATGAATATCATTTACTATTGAAAGGAAGTAAAATTTGAGGAGAGGAACATTTATTATCTGAGCGAAGTGTCACAATTGTAGTAGCATGGAGGTTCTATCAGGTCTCCCATAACATTGTACAGTACTCAGGAAGAGGAACAAGTAAACACAAAATTACCAATGAACTTTGTCGCCCACATAGAATTTGACACACTCATGCTTTCAATTTGAAGCACTGCTTTCATTTGTCCAATACTGCTATTAACCTGCTCTTAGCATATCAGTACATGTCTCTTAACATTAGATGAGCGCAGTTAGCTTTCCACACTTCCTCAATCCTGAGATATTAGTGCAATAACCCTTAAGTACATAGTTTCAACCATGCTTGAGTGATAATGGCAGGATTTAACCCTCTCCCCCAAAGGAAACTGCTTCTTTCAGAAATGTCAACAATTCTGCAGGAACGACAGTTTGGGAAGTGCTTTTAATAAATGGAGAAATACTATGAAGACTTGGCAATCTATCTTTGAGAATAATAAATTATTTCACTCTTTAACTTGTAATAACCTTTGGTAAACTGGAATCCAAATTTCGTACAATGCCCAGCGAACACTTTTAAGAAACGTTGACACCCTTCCATACATAATTGCTGATATAAACACACTAATGACAATGAAGTTGAATGAACCATTCCCTTTGTGTGGTCAATAAAGATTTATTATTCAATAAACATTGCTGTCATCATGTACTGTATGGTACCACACTACCATTACAAAATTGGATTGGACAGCAACTTACCAGCTGAACATAGTTTATTTAATTTCGATACATTTTTACAGTGCTTCTGTGACAACTCGCAGCAGTAGGAAGCTGACAGACTTCATTGTTTCATGTTCAGTGACTACACTAATGTCAGCTTTACTTCCTTCTCGTTTGGCAACATATTTGAGATCTTTATCGATAACAGTTTCATCATGTTATTACAGTTATTATGAGTTATATAATTGCTCATTATTCAATTGTTATGCCTAAAATAACTAACCTTTGCCTTGAAAGCTTTTTTGTCAAGGTTGTACATGTTATAGAATTGTGTTCATAATCACTTCCGGGTGCATCCTGAGAAAACAGCTACTGGTTAACACTTATGAAGGCAACTGCATTGGCATTATGAAATTGGGTATTCATATGACATACTGTCATGTATGCTACCACACCAATACCAGCTTCAATTGATTGTTTTTAAATTGTTACAGGGCGTCTGTGGCGTCCTCCATTAGAGGGAAGCTGACAGACTTCATTGTGTCATGTTTGGTGTCCACACTGATGTCAGCTCTACTTCCCAGTGCTGGAGTACTCACGCCATGACTCGGACTCAAGTCCAGACTCAAGTCCAAATTGGTCCGGACTCGTGACTCAGGCCTACATGACTCGGACTCGCCTCAAAGGACTCAGACTCGTGACTCGGACTCACCCAACTGGACTTGCGACTCAGGCTTTTTCAGCCCGGATATGAGTCCTTTAATAGTTTTTACCTCTATTTCCTTCAAATGAGAGGGATAAGAACAATGAGAATTATAAATTTCCTTGACTGCGCGATGCCAAGAGGTTTCAAACTGAAGAAATTTCATGAGAAATGTCAGCATCAAACCCATGATCTGGTTTACTCTCAGTCCCCCATAAGCCCAGGATGGACCACGTACAAGACCCCACCCCGTACAACACACAAATACATTTGTCCTGTACGGTACAAGACAAATGTATTTTTGTGTTTATTGCTTGGGGCCTTCGTGCTCACAGCTCACAACGTCAACACTACTTTAGTTTGCATAGTACGTTGCATCAAGTGTGTTCAGGGTGATCCAGGTTGGATACTCTGTGTGTTGTGGTCGGTGTAACCCGCAATTTCCATTTCAATCTTTCCACGAAGTGATTAGAGCGCATTACAAAAATACCCAGATCACAGGAACCGGTACGCTCACCTCGAGTGGACTCACTACAGCAATGCTACTTCCCTATGGCTCGTTGACATATTTGAGATCTTTGACAATTGATTTTCTCATTGATAACAATTTCATCATGTTAAAATGAAAATTGCTTCTTGATCAATTGTAAAGCACAAATGACATGATTACTAGAATTCGCCTCAAAAGGTAAGAACTATGTCTGGATGCTGGGTGGAACAGGTCTTGTCTGGGTGGCCTTTTTTTTCCTGGGTGACAAAGCTACTCTCTAAATTTTGTTCAGGTGCACCCAAACAAAATGGCCACTGGTGAAAACTTATATTGCTACTATGTTGTCATTATGAAATTGGTTATTTGTTACATAACATGCTGTCATGTATGGATAATGCTACCACACTGCCATATGAAAATTGGTTTGAATTGGGTTGGACAACAACTTACCAGCTGAACATAGTTTAATTGGTTGTTCTTGAATTGTTGCAGGGCATCTGTGGCGTCCTCCATCAGTGGGAAGCTGACAGACTTCATCGTGTCATGTTTGGTGTCCACACTGATGTCAGCTCTGCTTCCCTCCTGTGCGTTGACGTATTTGAGATCCTCCTCCATCGCTGAGAGGGGACCAGGAGCTGCTTTGCTGGCTAAATGCTTCTTGTAGCCACTCAGTGATATATCATCCTATGGACAGAGAATATGAAATTATGGTAGATCTGTACCACTTCGAATTGATGTTGACAGTTCCTCGCATCTACTCTGGGTCATGTACTCCATATGGCCAACCTTCATAACAACATGCACTATTTCATTCACTAGTTATCGTGTTTACAAGGTTTTCAGATTTTGACCCCTGCTGACCCTAGATGACCTTGGACCAAATAAAAAGCAATTGAGATCATGTACAGTACCTCATATGACCAACTCACATACCGAGTATGAAGTCTCTGTACCTTTTCGTTCACTACACTTCACGTAAACATCAACAACTGTTTTTATCGATCATGAGATATCTTGTACAGAAGCTTTCAAACCACTTTTTGACCAATATGCAAATTTATGCAAATTACTTTTGTCTCTTGGGAGGAAAAGTGCTCTGCAACGAGAACTCACCTCCACACAAAGTTTCAGCAGGAGGATGGATCAGGATATCACGAAAAGATATCATCACGCACATACAGACAGTCGAACAGATGCACACAAAAAAGTGATCACTATGTCTTTCCCTAAACAAAGTTCAGGCAAGACAAAAGTGTACGTTTATAGGTTAGTCCAAATTGTGTTAGCTTAGGCAACAGGCTAACTAAGTATAGTATGGGAGCAAGTCTCAGCCACTAGGGGTAACAGAATCTGATTCCCACACACAATACTATACTGTATGACAGCTCCATCTAGTATTAACTTACAGGTATATTCCCAAAGACTTCATCCTTGATTAGGCCTCCTCCAAATTCTTGCTTCATTGTTGACTTAGTA
>JAUOBX010149249.1:0-12346 GCA_032360705.1 Eupentacta quinquesemita
ATTCACCGTTTCTTAAATCATCACAGAAATTGGCAGAACTAGGCCAAGCGCAAAGCGCGTTTCGGAAAGATGCAAGGCAGTAAACAGTTATTTGTAAGTGATGGTAGCCGAGACGGGCCATCCGTCACACATCCCCCCACTTTGAATAATGTCGCCCTCGACAATAACAACAACATATAATACAAGAAAAATAACTACATTCATCAATATAACACCTCTCACCCAATAATCTCTAAAACCATGCCGTAGGACAATGAGTCCAGCAGCCAGCTGCCAAGAAGCAGTCTATATGACTTGACCTAACCTGAAAACAATGCAATATGCAAGCTATTTCCAATGGTCCCACACAACACTAACCTCCAATCAATCATTCTTGCTAAACTGCAAACAGTCACAACTAATCAAGCAAGGAAAATCAGTTACAAGTTCATAAGTTCACCTGAAACAATAGCAAGACTAATAGATCTACACTATGTCAAGGTGCAATGTACAGCTAAGTGTCAAGTAGAACATCCAATTGACCAAACTCGAGCAGTCAGCTATAGTCCAACCTAAGTCTTGGTCAATAAACCTAGTCATGAAGACTTTGCTAACATCTGTGCAAGTAAGAGTTGAGTTTGTGCTATATTAGCCAGTACTGATGGGTCAACATTGACTTCCTGTTCAGCGACAGATTTCGGCAGGTTTCCAGGGTTGGAGTGAACCCCGGCGGTCTTCCTCGATGAGCGTCTCAGAAGTGGCTCCTCCATGGGATCTTCGACAGAGGAGGCGCTGCCCTCGGATGCTGTCTCGGGTACAAGCGTAGACGTAGGTCCACCACCATTGTCCACTGTGGCTGACGCATTATCAGCCCCCGACTCGTCAGCATGAGGGTCATTCATGGCCCCCACTTCGCTAGGAACCTCTCGATTGTTTGAGGTGCCTTCTGGATCGTCAATCGCCTCCGAGACCATGTTGATGTCCAGGTCATCATCCATGTTACCATCAGGAATAGTCTCAGTGAGCTTAGGCGATTCCTGCAGCCCACAAGTTTGAGAGTCACTCCGTTCTCCATTGGCTGCCAGGTTGGGGGTACAGTCTGGAATCCACCACCCAGCATCAAGTAGATCATCATCAGGTGCATTTCCGCCAGATCCCATCGGTTGAGCCGGGACATCACAGGTCGGGTTTCTCTTGCCATCTGTACTTGGCCTGGTAGATGGCGCTCTGGAAGGGACAATAGACACCTTGGAGTCGAGCAGTTCCCTGCGATGAAGCGTCTTTGTGGCGCCACCGTTAACCAAAGGTTCTACAACGTAAACATCGCTCTCAGGATAAGGACGATCAATGACCTTATATGGCTGGTCACTCCAGACATCCTGAATCTTGTTCCTTCCTCTCACACCACGATTTCGGATGAACACTCTGGCTCCAACTTCCAGCTCAGTGTCGCAATGCTGGTGGCCGTGCTGGCGTCGCCTGACTTCCTTCTCGACATTGGTTGATGCCTTATCCAATGCTGCTCTAAGATTCTGATGGTGGTTCTGCATCCACGTCTCATCTGTCTCCATGCTTAGCAGGTGGTCAACAGGCAGCTTCGGTTCCCTACCAAAAAACAGATAGTAGGGAGAATATCCAGTAGAGGAGTGTGGTGTAACATTGTAGCAGTACACCAGCTCTGGCAGGGCATTGTTCCATCTCTTCTTCCTCTCCTTCGGTAGCGTCCTCAACCGGTCGTGAAGTGTCCGATTAAAACGCTCACACTGAGCGTTGCCCTCGGGGTGGTAAGGTGTGGTCCGTGTCTTTCTGATGTCGTACAGGTTGCATAACTCCTTCACTAGCTGGCTCTCAAAGTTCCGTCCTTGATCACTATGGATCCTCTCGGGAATCCCAAACCTGACGAACCAATCCTGGAACAGGACTCGAGCCACTGTTGAAGCCTTTTGATCCCTCGTTGGAACCGCTTGTGTGAACTTCGTACAGACGTCAGTAAGTACCAGCACGTTCTCGATACCACCAGAGCAAGGCTCAAGCACAGTGAAATCAATTGCAAGAATTTCAAGAGGTCGTTTAGCCGTAACAGAACCCATCGACGTCTTTACCTTAGGCCCACTCTTTGCCAGAGTGCACCTTGGACAGCTTCTGCAGTACGCAACAATATCGTTGGCCATGCCGATCCAATAGCATCTACGTCTGGCCAAAGCAATAGTCCTTTCTGGTCCCTGGTGCCCTGTTTGGTCGTGGACACATTCCAGCACCTTGTCCTTCAATTGCAGCGGCAAGCACATCTGTTTCACCCGTTGCCCTCTCAAGAGAATTGTACGATATAAGATGCCATCCGCCTCTGAAATCCGCTCCCACTCTCGAATGAGCTTCCGTGTGGCCTTTGGCTCTTTCATCAGGTCTGCAGTGTTGGGCTTCTGTTTCAAGTCCCAGTGATGCCGCAATCTGCCAATAACAGGATCAACCCGCTGCAACTGAGACAGTGTCTCTGTTGGAATGGAAGGTAGGGAGAAGGTAGACTCTGGTGGGACTCGTTCAGGTACGCTGTGTAGCTCTTGCTGCCAGACTTCGTCAGCCGTAGATTGGGCCAACCTCCGAACAGCAACTGGAATCGCCATCCCTCCATGTTGGGCGTGGGTCTGCTCCTCTGCCCCAGCAGTAATCATTCCGAATCTGGCTGCTACTGGCTCTTCTCCATGGTCCTCTTTTCGGCTCAACACATCAGCGTTCACATTCGCCTTCCCAGAACGATAACGCACATCAAACTGGAAATGTGCTAGTTCAGCTGCCCAACGTGATTCTACAGCTCCCAACTTTGCCGATGTCTTCAGGTAGCTCAATGGGTTGTTGTCTGTGTACACAACAAACTCTGCTCCCAGTAGCAAATCCCGGAACTTCACCGATATGGCCCAGTGTAACGCCATCAACTCCAGCTTCATGCTGCTGTAGTTACGCATCCGCTGTTCCTCCATCTTAAGTCCTCGGCTTGCATAGGCAATCACCACCACACCATTTTCCTGTTCCTGGGAAAGGACCGCACCAAACCCAACTAGACTCGCATCAACCTCCAGGATGTAGGGGCGCTGGAAGTCGGGGTAGCCCAGGACTGGGGCAGTAGTAAGTCTGGATTTCAGCTCCTGGAAGGCCTCCTCATGGTGTGGTTCCCATCGATCCATCACTGATTTCTTTGGATTGTGCTTGTGTTGGTTCCCTTTACCCTTCTTACCGCCAGTGAGAACATGGAGTGGTGCTGCAACCTTGGCGAAATTGGGCACAAACCTTCGATAATAGCTGGCCAGCCCCAGAAAGCTGCGCACTTCCCTCTCCGTCTGAGGTCGTTTCCAGTTGGTGACCGCTCGTGTTTTTTCTGGGTCTGGAAGAATACCTTCTTTGGTGACAATATGGCCGAGGTACCGTAGTTTTTCCTCAAAGAGATGGCACTTCTCTGGCTTTACTTTTAGATTGTAAGACTGCAGTCTGCCGAGCACCATCTCTAGTCGCTGGAGGGTTTCGTCGTAGGTACGGCCAAACACAAGTATGTCGTCAAGGTAGATTAGGACAGTTTGGAAGTTCTGGTCACCAAAAACTCTGTCCATTAGACGCATGAACGTGGCCGGAGCGTTGGTGAGCCCGAACGGGAGTCGTGTGAACTCGTATAGGCCGCCCGTTCCCACCCGGAAGGCCGTCTTCTCGATGTCCTGGTCTGCAACTGGAACTTGGTGGTACCCATGGGCGAGATCCAGACTGCAGAAGAAGGACGCTCCCTTCAGTGCATCTAGAGCCTCTTCAATTCTGGGAATCGGGTATGCATCCCGGTGTGTCTTGGCGTTCAGCCCTCTGTAGTCAACGCACATCCTCAAGCTGTTGTCTTTCTTGCGAACGAGAACCACTGGTGCAGCATAAGGACTGGAAGACTCTCGGATAATCTCTTTGGAAAGAAGCTTTCGTAGGTGTTCCCTTACCTCCTGCCATCGGTGAGGGGGTACTCTTCGGTGGGGTACCTTGACTGGTCTATCATCCAGCAGCACAATACGATGCTCAACCTCGCTGCAGAATCCTAGGTCATCCTCATCACGACCGAAGACGCCATCATACTTATGTATTAGGTCCACCAATTCCACCCTCTGGTCGTGAGTCAGGCTTCCACCTATCTTCACTCTCGCCTCCAATGGAACAGTTTTGGGTACTTTGACAGGAGTGGTCGCTCGGTCAGCCATGGTCTGTTCTGCACCAGCTGGACATACCTGAACCTCATTGATGTTCACCTGTCGCACTGTTACTTCCGTCTCAGGTGAGGCTGCTTGGATGTTCCCAATCGGGGTCCTCGGTCGTAGGTAGACATCTCTATTTGTCAAGTTTGCCACTTGCACATGGAAACAGCCAGTCTTGTCAACAGATACCAAGGTTGGGGCAATCTGCAAACCATTCGGAAGGTGTGATCCCTCCTCCACTCTCAATGGCTCCACAATGGCATCGTAGGGCTCTGCGCCGGCAGACGGTCTGGCTCGAACTTGAAGTGTCGCAACAGAATTCGCAGCGATCAAAACTGGACCTTCAGAACCAACTCGTGCCTTCCCCAGGACCATTCCTTCGTCCTCTGTGAATGCTGCAATGAGGTATGCCAGTTTCAGTTCTTCAGAAGTACCCTGATGAGTTAGTAGTCTAACAGTGAACTGGGTGCCCCATTCTTCCTTCAGGATCTGATACATCTGCTTTAGGACATTACATCCAATGAGTCCTGGCACCGCCTTCTTCTTCCTTGCAAATTCTGGATCCTCCGAGTCCTTGACAACCATAAAGCCCATCCCTGGAAATTCATGTCCCAACACGGTAATGTCAATTTCGATGTACCCCAGGTATGGCACTCTCACGCCGGATGCACCAGATATCTTGAGGAATGCTGATATGTCCACCAACTCACCGTCTTGAGCGAGGTGCTCAAAGAAGTATGATTCCGTTACGGTCGACACCTCAGCCCCAGTGTCAAGAAGACATCTCATATCTGATGCACCATGCTTGATGGTGACTTCCGGGCATCTTCCAACTGCATTCGACATGAATGTCTGCTGTCCAGGTCCACTAGCTACACCTGCCGCTCCCTGGCTGACAACAGGTCGTACTAGTTTAAAGGACTAGTTGGGCCTGATGCTTCCCCGGACCTCGACGGCTGTCCCTCTGCAGCGGTAGTACGTCTGCCGGGTCGGTCAGGGTAATTCCGTGTCAAATGATGTCCCTCTGCACCGGTAGTAGGTCTGCCGGGTCGGTCAGGGCAATACCGAATCAAATGATGTGTTGACCCACACCGATAGCATCGCCTAGGCCCGGTTGCACTTCTGTAGCTGGTCGTTGGGCCAGATTGCCCTCCCACAGTATTGTTGCTAAGGGCAGCCCCTTCACGGAACGCCTGGATAAGTTGCTCAATTTGCTCTTGCTGTCTTAGGATTTGTTCACCTTGTTGCTTTACCAGTTGATAAACTTCGTCGTTCACTTTGGTTACCTCCACTGTGGCCATCCCCTTTGGAATTGTAGGCTTTGGGCTCCCCATCCATTCTGTAATCTGGTCCCTGGCATCGAAGAACGTAAGGGAGGGGTTTTCAAGGTTTAGTCGACGCATTTCTCTTCTTACCCCTTCGTCAAGTGCAGCCTCGGCCAGTCTTCCCTTCAATGCCTTGGCTTTAGTGGGAATGAACGAGGGGTCCAGGTCACAAATACGCTCATAAAGTTCAAGCAACTCCAACGAGCATGTCAGAAGATCTTCACTGTCCCCCTGTCGGTACTGGAAGAACCGCTGTTGCAGCTGGGAGAGAGTATTCCCGTCACCAAACACCTTGCTCAGGACCGAGAAAATGTCCTCGGGGCTTTTGAGTACCTCAGCCCCCCTTCCTGACACTTCCCGCCTGGCCTTCCCTCCCAGATAGCTGAGCACCATCTTGGCTTGGCTGAGGGAATCCAATTTTTGGAGTTGGACATGACTCCTGATATCTCGTATCCACTCGTGCACTGTGGGCTCTCCTCTCTTCGTTGGCCGATCGCAGAAGCGTTCAATCTTCCGCCCCTGGGACAGGTAAACCACAGATGGGTGATCGCTTCCGGCAGTTGAGCTGATACCGCCTTCATCCGTCCTCGGTGCGGAGACGTTTATCAGTGCAGGTCCGTCACCTGCCTCAGTAGGCTCTCCATCATGCCCGTCCGCCATCTCGATTGATACTCAGGGGGTTTATGCAGATCCTGCCGACAACGCCAGATGTAACAGGACATGTATTTTTTTATCTGCGATTCTCTTGTTGATCTCGAGAAAACTGTAAAAAAAAACTGAAAGATACAGCAATTAACAATCATAAGTATATAATACAAAGATAAGCTTAGTAACCGAAAACAAGTAATGAAAACAATCTCCTAGAAGAGTGCATGGCACCATGAAACTCCACAAGACCTCAATAGACTAGAAATCATAATGTCTACATGTGAATCCCAAATGTTTGGCTTTCTGTCCACTTGGCCAGAAGTTCCCTAAGAACTGATGAGCCAAAACTTGGTTGAAACCCCAAATTCAACAATAGCCAACAGCAGATGTGCAAACACATCAAATGGCAGAACAACCACTTGAACGACTGCTGATCAACATCTAAGCTAGTATCAGGTGACAGTCACGTGACTTTGAATCACCGCACAGGGCCTGACTATGAATTTCCAGCGTGCGACAACAAGTCAATGGATTGTTAACGTGTCAGGCTATCGCTATCCTCATATTTTCGTAATGACAACTTAAAGTCTAGGCAGTCATAAGAATCGTATGACCCGTAACGTCACCCTAACACTTCATAAAAATGCTCAATAGGCATGCAAAGAACATAACCTCGAATGAACAGCCACATTGGAGGTAGGCTGCTGATCGTCTGCCTCCTGTGGGTCGGCTGGGTGTACCAGCTCACAAAACCTGATGTGAACCAGTCAAGTCAAGAATCGGCAAGTGTGCAGCAGGAACCAGAAGCTTCACCATTGCCACAGCCTGCACAGACCCCAGACGCACCTAGAGGCCAGCAGACTCGGAGCAACTTCAAAATGGAGAAGCCTCGTATGCCCAAGTTCAGCGGAGATGTACGGGACTACCACATCTTCAAGTCCGACTTCCTGCATATCATCGGATCTGGATACACAGAGAGGGACGCACTTTCCTTGCTGAGAGCCTGCTTGCTCGGAAAACCGGCAGAAATGATCCGAGGAATTGGTTCCGACTACAAGGCTGTGTGGGAATACCTCGACTCTGTTTATGGGGATCCAAGATTTATCGCTGATGCTGTCATCAACGACATCAACAAATTCAAGGGTCTGAAGGATGGAGAAGACTCCAGGTTTTGTGAGCTGGTACATCTGGTGAGGCGAAGTCACAACACCCTAAAGGAAGTAGGACGCCCTCACGACATGGACAACAGCCAGATTCTCGCCCTAATTGAAAGGAAGCTCAACATCGATGACAGGAAGGTTTGGTTTCGCTACCTGGAGAGAGAGAAGAAGCCGGCCAACCTCTCCATGCTGATCGACTGGCTGACGGTTGAGTTAAAGTCCAGGATGAGGGCGACTGCGCCAGTGAGGAGTGACTCCACCAGATCGGGATACTCCGTAAATTTGGTTGGCAGTGAAACAGATAACCGGCCTCCCAACTTACCACACAAATGCTGGATATGCGAAACATCATCGCACTGGGTGGATCAATGTAGAAAACTGACAGCCATGCCTTACAACGAAAGGATGAAAATGATTAGTGAGAATCATGGATGTTTTTCGTGCCTGAAGAAGGCAGGCAAGGCACACAGAATGGCGAACTGTAAGAGGCGACGCCAGTGCATCGAGATAACAAACGGCAAACAGTGCACCTCATTCCACCATCCTCTGCTTCATGCACAACACGAAGTTGTAACTGGGAGCGTGAGTATCGCTGTGGAACAAAACACTACATCCTTGTTGCCGGTCGTGGAAACCAGGATCATCGGCATGAAAGGAAGAAAACAGATCGGGAATGCTCTGCTCGATTCGGGAGCAGAAATTTCGCTCATCAGATCATCAGTGGCGGAAAACCTTAAGCTGAAGGGACTATCCGTGGATGTAACGATTACCAAGCTAGGGGGCGAGCAAGAGCAGATGACGACCAAGAAGTACCAGCTGCAGGTCCAGTCGCTTGCAGACAACCGGATCCATCAGCTCGACGCCATCGGCCTTCCTAACATCGGAGAGGAGATTGAGAAAGTTCGACTGATGGAGTGTTCTCAGAAGCTCAAACTGAGACCCGACGACGTACATCGAGGGAGTGGGTCCTTGGACCTGTTGATCGGAGTCGACCACGCTGAGATGCACTGCGGAGAGGTCAGAAAGGCAGAAAACCTAGTCGCCAGACACTCACCCTTGGGATGGGTGATATTCGGCTCCTGCAATGGACACCAGCCCTACCAACGCCATGTGCTCCATGTGAAGGTATCTACCCCGGTTGACATGACAGACTTCTGGTCGACCGAGAGCATGGGAGTTCAGCCACACCCATGTCAATGCCAGCCCACCACAACTCAGATGAGCAAGCTGGAGCAAGAGGAATTCAAGGTAATAAACGAGTCCTGTCAAAAGAAGGCTAATCAGTGGCTGGTACCGTATCCATGGAAGAAAGACCCCAGCCTGCTTCCTGACAACCGAATCCAAGTGGAGAAGACGTTGCAGTCTACTGAGAAGAGACTCTCGAAGAATCCGGACCACGCCAAGGCGTACGACGACCAAATAAAGGAGATGGTGGAGATGAAGTTCGCTAAGAAGCTGTCCGAGGAAGAGCAGGCAACGTACAATGGGCCTGTTCACTATGTCTCACACCATGCAGTCATCCGACCAGAGAAGAAAAGCACCCCAGTAAGGATCGTATTCAACTCGTCGGCTTCGTTCCAGGGTCACTGCCTGAACGATTACTGGATGAAAGGGCCTGATCTCCTCAACAACCTGCTGGGAGTTCTACTGAGGTTCCGTCAGTTTGTCATGGCAGCTTGTGGGGACATCTCAAAAATGTACCACAGGGTGCTAATTCCGGAATGCGACCAACATGTGCACCGGTTCCTGTGGCGAAACCTGGAGACACACAGGAATCCAGATGTGTACATGAAGACCGTGCTCACATTCGGAGACAAACCAGCCCCAGCAATGGCGCAGATAGCATTGCTCAAGACAGCCGATGAAGGAGCAGAGATTCATCCAGAAGCAGCCCACCTGTTGAAGAGCAACACCTACATGGACGACATCTGCCTGTCAATGCCAACAGAAAGGGATCTCACCGAAGCAACGAGCAGCATTGACAAAGTCCTGTCCAAAGGTGGATTTACCGTGAAGGAATGGCTGACAAATCATCCAGCTGGCAAGCCAGATGAGCAATCCACGAAATCCCTGTTGCAGGATGACACTCCGGAGAAGGTACTTGGAGTACTATGGGACAGAGAGAAGGATACGTTCTCCTACCGAGTGAAGTTGGGGTCAACGCAGACAGGATCCCAACCAGAACTGAAGCTGACCAAGAGACGGATTATGAGCAAAGTAGCACGTATATTCGACCCGATTGGTTTTGCAGCACCACTGGTAGTCCGTGCCAAGATGGGTCTACAGCGTCTATGGCAGCAGGGTCTCAACTGGGACGACGAACTTCCAGACGAGGATCAAGCTGCCTGGAATCAGCTCTTTCAAGAAATAGAAGATCTGAACCTGGTCAACTTCGAACGATGTTTGACACCGCCGAGAGCAATGGGGCTGCCTATCCTATGCATATTCTCCGATGCCTCTGAAGATGCCTTTGGTGCTTGTGCCTACCTGAGATGGCCAACCGCAGACAACGGAGAGTACCAAGTGAGGTTTGTTACTGCCAAATCTCGAGTTGCGCCTGTAAAGCAACTGACCATACCCCGACTAGAGTTGCAAGCCGCTGTTCTTGCGGCAAGACTGGGAGAAGCCGTGAAGACGAACCTGACAATGCAGATAGAAAAGGTGATCTACCTCACAGACAGTATGATTACATTATCATGGATCCGGAGCCAATCGAGGACTTTCAAACCATTCGTCTCCGCCAGAGTGGGAGAGATCCAGACGCTGACCGATCCAGCACAGTGGCTACATATCTGTGGAGATCAAAACGTAGCTGATGATCTCTCTCGAGGGCTACCTGTGGACAAAATGTCAGGGAGGTGGGAACAAGGACCAGAGTTCCTATCCCTACCGGAAGAAGACTGGCCAGTGACCGACATCAAGCTAGACAATGCTGACGATAGCGAGAAGCGGAAAATCCCGAAGACGGTCCTAGTGGCTAAGGTTACAATCATCGAGAGCAACAGGTTCTCCAGCTGGCCGAAGCTCCTTAGGATAACAGCATATGTCTTCCGGTTCTTATCAAACCTGAAGAATCGTGACGCCAGACAGCACGGAGCTCTGACCCTGACCGAACTGAAGAAGTCAGAGAACTACTGGATCAAGGATGCTCAGAAGGATGTGACAAAACGATTTGAAAACGGCGAGTTCAAGAACCTGAGCCCGATTGTTGAAGCCGACATCATCCGAGTCGGCGGCAGATTGGGAAACAATATGGTTTCCTACGACAATCAACATCCAGCACTCCTGCCACAGAAACACCACGTGTCCAAGCTGATCACACAGTACTACCACAGACTGGGACATGGTGGCGTTGCAAATACAGCTGCCAAAGTGAGACGAAAGTACTGGATTCTGGGAGTTCATCGACTGGCCAAATCTGCAAAGTACAGATGCGTGGAGTGTAAAGTAATGGAACATAAGGTGGAAACACAACGCATGGCAGATCTCCCGAAGGAGAGAATGGCGCCATACACACCACCGTTCTACTACACCTCTGTGGACTATTTCGGGCCCATGCAGGTGAAAGTTGGCCGAAACAAGACGACCAAACACTACGGGGTTGTCTTCACCTGTCTCAACACGAGAGCTGTGCACCTGGAGATGGCGGTCGACTGCTCGACGATGGAGTTTCTACAAGTATTGCGAAGATTCTTCGCCATGAGGGGACAGCCAGTATATATCCTCAGCGACAACGGCTCACAGTTCGTTGGCGCAGAGAAGGAGCTGAGACTGATGTTGACCGGATGGAGCCAGAAGGAACTGGAAGAGTTCTGCGCCGGACGCAAGACAACCTGGAAATTCACCACGCCTGGAGCCCCGCATCAAAACGGATGTGCCGAGAGCATGGTGAAAAGCTGCAAAATCGCCCTGAAGAGAGCGATTGGGGACCATTTACTGACGCCGATGGAGCTCTACACCTGCCTACAAGATGTGGGCAACCTGATGAATCAGAGACCCATTGGGCGAATTCCCAACGACCCAGATGATGGCGGATATCTATGCCCTAACGACATGCTGTTGGGTAGAGCATCCCGAGAGGTGCCACAAGGACCCTTCCGAGAGACACCCAACCCAAAACACAGGGTTGAGTTCTTACAGAAGATAGTGGATGCATTCTGGAAGCGATGGACCCGAGATGTCCTACCGCTGCTCGTCCCGCTCAGGAAGTGGGACACGAATCGCCGAGATGTTCGGGTCGACGACATCGTCATGCTCGTGGAGGACAAATCCATCCGTGGGAAATGGACCATCGCGAGGGTCGTAGGAGTGTATCCGGGTTCCGATGGCCGTGTCAGAAACGTCAAGCTGAAGACATCGTCATCAGAGTACCGCCGCCCGATCGGAAAGATAGCGGTGATCTATCCAGTTGAGGGATACGACGAGGACTGAACATTCTAAAGCAGCGCGTAGTTGTAATGAGGACAGACTCCTCATTGGTGGGGAGGATGTTATGCTGAGCGCTGTTTGGATTTGTTTGAGCGCACTGCCCCTTTAATTCATAGCCGATTTCATATAGCCAGTTGTATTACAACGCTCATGCGCTCACGCGACTATCCGATATTCAACGCTAGCCCGAACTGTAAACCTCTGAGAAGAAACACTGCTTTTATCGATATTTACCTGAATACCAGAGACTGAACTGTTTTACCGAATATATTAGTTTCGGTGTGATGCCAAGGAAGTGAGTAATGGTTTATATTCATTGACATTGCGGCGATAACTTCGTGATAATATTCGTTAGTTTACTCGCCTGGGTCGTGCGCTGCTGTGTAGGCCTATGTCAAGGTCACACACTGTTGTATTAGAACTCATTGTATCGCCCATGTATGCTCACAGTTTTGTCACATAATATCCTCTATTTTATGTACTTTTAAACGTTTCTAGCCATATTCTGTATCAATCATTGTTGTTGCAAGATGTTTTAGGGTCTAGTGGTGTATGTGCGCTTGCTGTGTTTCGAGTATGTAGACTGTTTGTG
>JAUOBX010149471.1:0-12339 GCA_032360705.1 Eupentacta quinquesemita
CTTTCCAGATGTTTTGGTCTTCTTATATCGCCCGGTAGAGAGGTCCCTAATCGGGATATGCACCTTCTAAATGTGGTAATATATTTATTTTTTTCACCTGAAAGATCTGTATGATGATAACAGATTTTAGTGATGACGTACAGGTCAAAGATAACTAGACATGTGTAGGTGAACGGCCGATGCGTCTATATTTTTCAAATTGAAAAAAAATAAAAATAGATCATGCACATTTGACCTCAGGTGACATTTTAATGACCATCATGTTTATTCGGGACCCACTGTAGCTCACATCAAACAGGTTTTGTTCAAATTTGACATGCAGCAATGCCCACGTTCGAACCGAGATTTTACTAGGGCAGACATATGTACCGAGTTTCTAATGAGCGCACACCGATAATCAGATATTACAGTATTGTCTGTAGCTGTATTTGTCCCTACGATAGTGACTCCTCATGAGCAATTGTAATCTTTAGTGACCAAAATCATGAATTATACAAGAGTTGTTTGATTTTATGTTTCCAAATGAGGGACATTGCCATTGCCCAGAACAGTGTGGTCTTAAAAAAAACCGAACCTCTTTCGGAAATGTGTGTTTCTGCAATGGTGGGGTTTGGTAATTTGCATAATCTTATTCACCAACAATAGGGACTACATATTCATTGTAGTTAGTGTTACCCCTGATCGAAACATATCAAGTACATTACATATACATTTCCAAATTCACAAAGGTTGCATGGTCAGTTAACAATGCATGGATGTTATGACGGTTAGTTGATTATTATAGATCTATTTTGGTTTACCTGTCAAATCATTATAACCTAATTCATTCTCCTGCCCTCAGATTAACCAGGGATATGACGGAAAATCCACGTTCATCGTGCAGAGCATTTGGGATCCGAATGAAGTTGATCTTAGTGTGCTGAACACGGAGTCCCCACCTGGTTTGGGTGAGTATTACAATGAGCCAGTTCAGGGTCGTATCATATGTGGTATGCTAACGATCGATGTCAAAGGTCACTTGGGAGCGTGCAGAACCCAGACTGCACGAACAGTGTACACAGTAATAGATAAACGGCATATAACATTCACTCCGGAGCAGGGCATCCTATGGGACTCAAGACTCCTGACTTTCTGTGGCTTGGTTATCAGCAATCTAAAGGTTCCAAGTTCGAATCCCGGGTGGAGCGGGTTGGTTTCTTCTCTGAGCAGCAAGGATCAAATCAGCTTGCCAGGCAGCTAGAGTTATCGGAAGCTTATGCCAGGGCTTGAAAAACACGGGGGCTCCGTGCTATTTGGCCCCCGAAACCTTGAAAGTAGCACCCAAAATTTTGATTACGAGTGCTGTTTTGAAAAATATTCATTTGAATATTCGCACCCGTATAATCTCACACAAGAATGTACTGACTGTTGTAAAAATTGTGTAGTCAAATGACTGTGGAAAATTATCATGGAAACCATGTGATCATTAGCTGTCTCCTAGAACCTTTCTTCCTCCTCTGCTATGGCACTAGATCATGTCCTGCTTTGCTCTCAAATCATGGAATGCCTGCAACAATTTGCCATTTCCTTTTAAGGTCTTAGGAGTTAAGAATACCTTCCCAACTGACCCATTGTTAGACTAGGCTTATTGCCATATTTCCCAAAGTGAAGAACATACAGTTCTAAGCATGTTATGAATACATCAGTGCGTATTGCCTGTGAAGCTGGAACAGCAAGATTTAGCTTAGCACACCGAAAATGGGAAGGAGCACTCGGAATGCCTGAAATAGCATCTGAAATTTGATTTACGGGGGCCATTTTTTGGTTCAAATAGCACCCAAAATGAAAAAAAAGTAGTTTAAGCCCTGGCGTATGCCCCCAACAGCTAACGACCTTGATCTTTGCAACCTTCTAGGAATCGTACATTCTGTGCTATGTTTAGTTCTTAATCTTAACCCAAGTGAATGGTGTATTTGCATATGGAAGCTTCCGCTGACTCAGTCGCTATTCAATACCATAAAAGGTAAATAGCTGTTCCTTTTTCGCCTGACCCTTTTGTAAATGTGGGTCAATGTTGACGATGCTCATGGTAGTTTGATGAAGACCATTATTTGCTGTTACGGTACACCGATTCAGAAGAACTATTCATCAACTTGACAATCAGAGAACTAGAGACATTACATTCAATGCCAAACAGATTTCATAGTCAATGTGTGTATCATATATATATGTAGTAGGTATTCAGATTTATCATTTGGATTGTTTTCTGTGTGACTGTTCATTAATCAAACAGGAATCCGTAGACTTTGTGAGTATTTACATTACATTCCATGGTTCACTCACTAATCTGTGGGTAATGAATGGCAGGTACAAATACAAGTGGAGGAAGTGACAGGTGCATTTGGTATGTAACCCAGGGATGTGCCCACGCCAGGCGGCGGCGGGCGGTGGCTCACGGCGCTAACACTAGCCGCCCAGCCCTATGGGCCAGAAGGTGCCCTGCCGCTTTAAAAAAACAACATTATAATAATATGTTATAAACGTTTCATCAAGCTAACTGATGTGTATATAACTATTGAATATTTTGGTATCATAGGTGTATGATTCAATATCCCAAGTATTGGGGACATATATTACTCAAGTCCTCTCAATCCCAGTCAGAGTCCTTGGTATCAAGGTCTGAGTCACAGTGTCCGAGTCCTTAGGTCCTTCAGCAAATTTTATTAGCCCTTTTTCATTCCCACATCTCCATCAATAATTGTACTCTGAGATGTTCCATGCCAAGCAAGCATCTACAAACTACGTACATGTCACAAAATGAGTTTTTACGATGATCATGTGAGTGATCGATCTGTGAAAGCCCTGCCTCTAAGAGAAACATGTAGAGGTCCTACTCCTATTTTTACCATCCAGATATACGATATAAATACTCTGGAGTGCAATCCAGATAGGAAGAGGGTATCTTATTAAAGAATGAATGATCTTCATTACCTAGCCTATGGATAATAAAACTGCACCAGTTGCAACTGAGTTTCTATACAAACGTGTATCACACAATCTGTGCTGTCACAAAAAAGCCCATACTGTATGTAGACTGGCTGTATCTGGTCTTGGTGTGATTACAACGTTACCTCAGCCAGGGGTAAAATGAGCAATTGATTCCTTGTTGTTCTTGTAATTTAGATAGCGTTACAAAATAGTAAAGGACTAAAAAAGAAGTCCCTAAGTCATTGAACTCCATAGTCGAAGTCCTCCAAAATGAGGATTCGAGATCGGTCTAGAGTCCTCCAGCCCTCATATCAACATCATAAAATGCTATGCTATATACTATTCCCAAAGCACACAGGTCACACCTATGATCAATTGCTCATTCATGGTCGACAGAATGTAGCGAAACTGCTGCTGGTTCTTTGAGACTATATCTCATTTGAACCTATATTATTATTTATTATTCCTCCATAACCCCAATGGCACCAGCATTGCATATGTTCCAGTTCATTGATTTATAGATTCCGTCTTATAGTGCTCCAGTTGCAGAATCTGTCATGATACATTCTCCTGCCTGAGATTGCTACACTTGATTTGTGGTTCCGTCATACACTTCTACACAAACCCCATAACTTCCCATTACATGTGATTTTGCTTCACTTGGTTCTATTAGGGCACAGAAGCCGGGTAGAAAGTTTGTTTGACAGATGGGACAATATGACATACACTGAAAAAGAGAAAAAATTGTATGTACAACTGCGGTAGTCTTTCAATGTGATAATTGTCTGTTATTTCACCTTCGCAAAGTATCAGAGTATCAAATGGAAGTTGAAACCTACTCTGTACATCTTGTAGGACAATGACTCCAATATGATCGATATGATTTGTTGGATTTGTATGGATCTAGGCTAGTTAGTGAATACATCTATTCTTGACATAATACAAGGTTATTTTGAGGTCATCAGCCATCCTTGTTTTGATTTGTGTCAGAATTGAGCAAAACTTAGTGGATCGCATTTGCTCTCAACGAAGAGTAAAGGTCATTCCAAGGTCCTTAGAGGTCAAATTTGCATGATTCTAGTGATTTTCCAAATTTGATGGATGTGGACTATAGTTGGTGCTGATGAAAGAACAAAGTTTGTGATCTCCTTCAGAGGAACTTTCTCCGGATTCCAAGGAGAGTAACACTGTCAGAATGATATCTTCTTCTGTTGACAATTTCAGATAAGGGCATGTTCATGACGATAGCCGTTGACCTCATCGTCACAGGAATACAGGAGCCAGTGCGGTTCATCATCGAAACACGGGTGAAAATAGTCCCTCCAACGGAAAAGTTCTGGCCGTACTTCAACAAGAAGCCGATCCAAGAGTTTTTCTACCTATGCCTTGAGGAGGTGAGTTTAGGACGTCTGGGACATCTTTGTTTACCTTTGATAGAGCTAAGGCGAATTTAGTGTGATATGTTTCTGGTTTCTGGTCAAGATGACTTACTTACAATCTGGTCATCAGGTTAGCCATCCACTTGAGTCACTCCTTCACACAATAATGGCTTTCAGTATCAGAGTAACGGCCTGGTCAGTGGGCTCGGTCGCTAGACCTCTGACTTCCGCCCGGAAAAAATTGTGAGTGCTGTTGGACATTTCAAGTTTCCTGACAGGCCCACGGTACCCACATGTGAAAGGAGTTCACATACGAGGTGGTGAATCTGGAGAGTCAGAGTCAGATGGAGTTGCTCCGGACCCCCACCAGGTCCGGGCTATCTGGATCAGTCTGTCTGTCTGTCTTGTCTGAGTGTTATATAGTAAATATCTCTCCAATTAGATTTCACCAACGGGAGGACTCCAATGGTGAGAACAAGTTCACATACAAGGTGTTGAATCTGAGAGTCCAGTCAGAGGGAGTGGCTCCGGACCCCCACCAGGTCCAGGCTATTTGGATCAGTCGGTCTGTCTGTCTGTCTGAGCGCTATAGAGCGAATACTCTTCAATTTTATTCCACTTCAGGAGGACTCTAATGTTGAGGATGTTTTCACGTCCAAGGTATCAAATCTGGAGAGTCTGACTCCGGACTCCCACTAGGTCTGGGCTGTCTGGATCAATGCATCTGTTCGTCTATCTGTTTGTCTGAGCACTATAGAGTAAATATATCCACAATTTCATTCCACCCCAGGAGGACTCTAACGTTGAGAACGAGTTCACATACAAGGTGTTAAACCTGGAGAGTCAGGGTCAGAGGGAGTGGCTCCGGACCCCCACTAGGTCCGGGCTACCTGGATCAGCGAGGACACCGGACAGCCTCACCTCATACCAAGAAGAGGAAGAAAGCGGTGAGCATGGTTCTAATCATTTCAAATTTATGTTACTTTCCCAGATTTTCATGCTTTCCGTATGTTAGTTGTGAAGGGTGGCTGTGGGTACTGTGAGTTACTTCAGCGTCTATTTTGTTGGGCATTTGGTGCAACCATATTGTCCACAGTATATAGTCCACCACACAGTGTTGGCGCTAAGCAGTGCATTTGTTCGATTTGCACACTTTTCGTGCCAATCCCGCATTGGAAAAAAAAAGTTGGGGGGATTTCCCCCCCCCCCCTAGGATTTTTCTTCTTCTTTTCTTTACTTCTCTGTTTTTGAGGTCATGCCCGTTTTCAGCAGCCTCTAAACAGTACTACTGATGCCCAACTGTCATTTGGTAATGCATAAAACTAGTACAACATCAATTAATGTCAATTATTTAACAGGAATTTGATAATTTGCGATCTGGAATCTCTCTCAAATTTTGATAATTCCCCCTACATTTTTTGAAATCCCCCCCAAAAATTCCAGAAGTGGGGAATTCCCCCCAAACTTTAATTCCTAGCATAACACTCCCACCACATGGTGCATCTGATGAACATACTTATCATGTTCTGTTTTCATGAGTTGGCCATCATTCACATAATTCATTGTTGGCACAGCTCTTGCAACATCCTGAACATGTAGATAAAGAAGTACTGGGATGAAAAATTCAATTCCATCAAAGATTGGATTATCTCTCCATATTTGAGGTAATGTTTGCGAAGCACTTCGAATTGGCAAAGGGATCTTAGTCAGTACAGTTGGGAACAAAAATTGAAAGATCGTGGTAGCCACGGTCATGATAATCCTGTTTATCATCACAGGCCTTTAGTTCCCCTCCTTGAGCATGTTCACCAGCTCCTCTCCTCCATCCCCAAATCTTGCTCTTGTTTTCGTCCTCCCTCAGTTTCCACACCATTCTTCGCTCAACACCTCCCTTCCTCACCACCTTCTACGCCTTTTTGATTCCTTGCCGGAGGCAAACAGAATCTATGCGATGGTACTGGCGTGTGCGTGTGTTCATGTGTGTGTGTGTTACGCCCCTTGTAGACACGATACCTAATGAATGAAAAAGTGCAGAGACTTCAAAATCGGTATGAAATTTGGCCATATGGATCCCTATTGTTTTGTGGTCAACAAAGGTCAAAGTCTAGAAATCTTGTAAACACAATAACTAGTGAACAAAAAGGTGCGGGGACTTCATACTTGGTATGTAGGTTGGCCATATGGAGTACATGATCCCCATTGTTTTGGGGTTTGATCCAAGATCATTTGGGGTCAACAGAGGTCAGGGTCTAGAAACCTTGTAAACATGATAACTAGTGAACAAAAAGGTGCAAAGACTTCATACTTAGTATGTAGGTTGGCCATATGGAGTACATGATCCCCGTCGTTTTGGGGTTCAATCCAAGGTCATTTGGGGTCACCAGAGGTCAAAGTCTAAAAACCTTGTAAACACAATAACTAGTGAATGAAAGGGTGCAGGGACTCCATACTCGGTATGTGGGATGGCCATATGAGTACATGATACCTATCGTTTTTTGGTTCGGTTCAAAGTCATGGGGTCAACAGGGGTCAAAGTCCAGAAGCTATGTAAACATGATAACTAGTGAACGAAATGGTGCAGTGACTCCATACGTGGTGTGTAGGTTGGCCATATGGAGTAAATGATCCCTATTGTTTCGGGGTTAGATCCAAGATCATTTGAGGTCAACAGAGGTCAAAGTCTAAAAACCTCCTGAACATGATAAGTAGTGAACAAAAAGGTACAGAGACTTCATACTTGGTATGTAGGTTGGCCATATGGAGTACATGATCCATATTGTTTTTGGGTTCGATCCGAGGTCATTTGGGGTTAACAGAGGTCAAAGTCTAAAAACCTCCTGAACATGATAAGCAGTGAACAAAAAGGTGCAGCTACTTCATACTTGGTATGTAGGTTGGCCATATGGAGTACAGAGATCCCTATTGTTTTTGGGTTCGATCCAAGGTCATTTGGGGTCAACAAAGGTCAAAGTCTAAAAACCTCCTAAACATGATAAGCAGTGAACAAAAAGGTGCAGCCACTTCATACTTGGTATGTAGGTTGTCCCATATGGAGTACATGTTCTTGGAGTTGGCTCAAGGTCATTTGGGGTCAATAGAGGTCAAAGTATGAAAACTGTGTAAACACGATAACTAGTAAACGAAAAGGTGCAGGGACTTCATACCTGGTATGTATGATGGCCGTGTCGAGTACATGGTCCCTATTGTTTTGGGGTCTGGTCCAAGGTCACCCCAGGCCAAGAGAAGTCAGTATAACATTCTTGTAAACATGATAACTAGTGAACAAGAAGGTGCATAGACTACATACTTGATTTGTAGGTTGGCCCCATGGCATGATCCCTGTTGTTTGTTGGGTCAGTTGAGAAGTCATCTGGGCTGAAAAGAGGTCAAAGTCCAAAAGCCTTGTCAACACAATAACTAGTGAACGAAAAGGTGCGGAAACTCCATACTTGGTTGAGGTTGGCCATATGGAGTACATGATCCATGTTGATCCTTCGTCTGGACTTTCATCCAGCAACAAGGTAAGGAATCACTACGCATCATTGTGTTCTTGTTATCTATGTCAGCGACCACTGGACTGTGCTCTAACTTCCCGTTATCACCTTCACATCCCCCAGGAGCTATCTGCTATAACCTTATCAATTGTTCTTCTCCAGACGATGAGCCGTTACAGAGTGGATCTGGCAATGTGGACAAGGACTGTGCCGAGGACATTCTACAGACCTGGGGCAGCGTCTTGGAGAAGTGGCACGCTGACCTGTCTGTCCGGCCCAAGCAGCTGAAGCAGCTCGTCCGCAAGGGCATCCCAGAGGCTCTGAGAGGGGAGGTCTGGCAGCTACTCTCTAGGGTACATGAGAGCGAAGAGCTCTTTGAGGAGTACAGGATACTCATCACCAAAGTGAGTACCACATGTCTTACTTGGTGAATGGTAGGGGTTCTTTCAGAACTACCGTATTCATCCCACTAATTGGGCGCTCGCAAAGTTTCAGGGTGGGCGCTCCCGAGAGTACATGCATGAAGCCTACACAAAATATACAATGTTGTTAGATTTGTGGAAACACTAGCGTCAGCTGATCCCAGAGTTGTCTCCATGTTCTGACCCATGTGTAGGTCTATGTATGTGTTTGAAAAAGTTATTGAAAGTTGCATCACGCAATCATTTCCAGCCATTGATACAACACAAGATGGGGAGGCCCTATTTCGGTTTTATGACCAGAAGAAAAAGGTATAACTTTGTCAGTGAGTTAACTGATTTATACTCCAACATTCACAGTGTAGTCTAACTCTCACTTGTACTGTATTGTTGTCTAGGCTCATCCCAGGCCTCACCTAACTCACTTGACTAGATTGGTTGCAACCTGCATCGCCAAAATGTTGGGTGTGCACTTACGGAGGATGGGCACCTAGTGGAATGGATATGGCATGTAAAAGTGCTTACACAGGTCACGGGGACTAGGTGAGTTACTCTCCGGGGTATATGAGAGCCAAGAGCTCTTTGAAGAGGAAGGATACTCAATAGCATGTATGTACCATGGAATTCCCTTAATGGTGAAGCTTCTACCAGCTCATCATGGTCCTATGATTTACACAAAACTTGGTGGGTGTTGACCTACTGTAGTCCACACCCACCACTTCATGTGTAAATTGAGCAAACTCCATATTTTCACATAAAACATGCAAAATAGAGAGCAGCAGTCATACAACGATGGCCACTCTTCAACCCATCCAAGCTCTTCCTGTGGCGGATATGTGTGCCAAGTTTGAGATGAATCACGTGAAACTTCAGTGAGTTATTGTACTAACGTAAATATCTTTCAGCATTGGATGCGGACGCAGTGGATACCGCAGACGCAGTGGATTTAGGCAAAATCATAATATCCCTGATGTGGGGTTATGATTGGATGTTAATTTTGCAGTGTTTATATTGCATCATATCACTGGGGTATGCAGTGCAGTACCAACTACAGTACCAAGTACTAGTATCTAGTGGTCCACTACACTACATTCATTCATCCATCTTTCAGGCTCATAAATATGCCATCAAACCTCCTAACCAGAACAAAGGGCACATATATAGATTAGACCATTCTGGCTTGGGCTACATTGCCATTACATGTATAGGGCAATTACCAACTTAAGGAATTGGCCAATGGGTACTGTAATTGGGTTTTCAATATTGGACATAGCATGTTTTTTTGTAGCTTGGTTGATATTTACAACTATATTCAATAGGTCAAATAATCTATATTGGATCGAAGTTTTATATCTCAATTAACATTATGATAGGCGGGATGTTCTCATTCAAAAGCTCATTTTCTTTCAGTAATAGGTAATAAATATAGCTGACAGAGGTCTGTGATTGATTTAGCCTACCGCCCTCATAAATATGGCAGATGATTGATAGTTTGTTTTGGTTACTGATATGGTGAATTAGATCAGGCCATAAATCTAGGATAACCCCCAGTAAAAAGGCTGCTTGATTGTGTGTGGCACTATGTGAGCAGTGTATATAAATGTAGGTTTTGTGATGTTTATGGTCAATAAAAACTACTTAGATGGTCAACATGGACTAAAAAGGAGGCTTTGTTGGTGGTTTGATAACTTTTATGCTGCTGAAAATAGTATGCACTCTCTAAGTTTGACCATTTAGTGTTCCCACATAGACAATTGACAGTGATTTATAGTAGTGGAATGTTATGTGGAGAGTTTAAATAACTCATTTGTCAGGGCAAGGCAAATATCGCATTAGTTCCATTCTGATAGGTACTAAACACGGGAAGAGAAGTGGGGAATGGTGAGGGAATTGTGTGATGTTCTATCTGTGTGTAGTATTTATAGTTGTAGTCATTCTATGTAGCTTGTTAGCTATATGGCTAGGTGACCGAGCTATTGTGATCGTGCAGCTGTATCTATCCATCTGTCTGTCAACAATTGACTTCAAATTGCTACTCCTCCTACAGCCTTCGATGGATAAACTATAAAACGTTGTGACAATGATGACCAATTCATGGGCCATCAGGGGTGTTCAGGAATTTGGGGCCCGAGTCCCGGTGTGAAATTTCACACAATGGTACTTGGAAGGCATCTCCTCTCACAAGTTTGATTGATTTTCTTCAAAGTTACATGTAATGATCGTTAGGTAGAGGGCCATTGGGGGTGGGGTGTTCAAGAATTATGGGCTGAGGGCCCTAGGGCCTAATATATGAAATACTGCAGAATCTTTCTACAAATGTTTTGTCATGATGATGGTCTAACAGCCATACCGTAGGAATGTTCAGGAATTTGGGGCTCGAGGCCCAGTGTGTGCTCTGTGGCCCATCATATGGACTCACGCAAAATGCTTCTTCCACAAATTGTAGTTCACAGTACTGATGTTTGGTCATAATGATGGTCTAATAGCGGTACCTTCGGGGTGTTTCAGGATTTTTTTACCCAAGGTTTTACTTGGGCCCTATGGCGCATTTTATGAAACTACAACAATAGTGCTTGAAAAGCACCTCCTCCCACAAGTCTCAGTTGATTTTCTTTGGAGTTACATGTAATTTTGGGCTGAGGGCCCGGTTTGGGCTCTGGGGCCCATTATATGAAATACCGCAAAATCTTGTATCTCCTACCAATTTTGTTGCTCATTGCTGCTGTCATAATGAAGGTCTAAGGGATTTCTGGCCCAAAGTCCCACTCATGCCCTATGACCTATTTCATGAAACTACACACAATGGTACTTGGAAAGCCTCTCCTTACAAGCTTCAATGTATTTTCTTCAGCGTTACATGTAATGATCCTTGGGTTGTCGGCCACTGGGAGGGGAGTGTTGGCGATTCCCGGCCCAGAGCCCAGTGTGGGACCTAGGGCCCTAAATTTGAAATGATGGTCATAATGATGCTGTTATAACCATACCTCTGGAATGTTCACAATTTTTTGGTCCAAAGTCTTGAATGCTAGATCAATGTTTGCTCAATCAGTCACTTCTCATCAGACTGCACTAGTGACACAAATTCACATGTACCAGGTGAGCCCATGTATCCACCCACATGTCCTGCCTCGAAAAGTGTAGAATTTCAGATCTTAAGCGAGTTAATCGAAGTCCTACTGGCGTTTGTTTAGGCAAAGCCCTCATTGTGTATTACGTATATGGTTGGCCGAGGACATCAGATGTGTGCATATAAGTCAATGGTGCGAACAACATCAAACGCCTGTTTCAACAGGCTAGGTCCCCCTCTTCCCAGTTGCTCAGAATGAAGAGTAGGGCAACTTGTAAGTTGTTATCTGTAGGCAGTTACTTATTTAACCCCCTCCTCCGTATTGATGTCACGTCAGAGACATTAGCGTTTTCCGTGTTCAGGTGTAGGTCCATAGCCGGGCCTTGCAAAGCTTCCAACTTCTGCATGGCATGCACAGCAAAAGTTATAGTTTCAAAAACTGAAATGCAGGTTATGTATTTTCGCATATTTCCCAAAATGTCTTCTGGTCAGCTGTGAATGTTGGAAATGAATAATAGCCATTTTCACTCAGTAATCATATATCCAGGTAGCTTCTAGCAACGTTCCTGTTGTCTCATTTCGACATCAGTCTGCTTCACTTCCCACGGATGACTATTCAGCATTCTTGTTTATATTGAGTGCTCTATGGTTGTAATCGTTAGCTGGATACTTTAACGAAACAGGTGCTCCGGCTAATTACCCATGTACTTTAGCACTGTGTACATTGGCCACTTTGCTACTGTTTGTTAGGCAAGGGGCCAATTAGCGATAAGATCAATACACAAAATGGATGAATATAGGGCTCAAATAAATATGATACATATATTTGGAGGCACTTAACTGTGCAATTGTTACCTCTCATGGTGTATTTCTTTTTAGGCCATAATGTGAACGTTATGATGGTTGGAGTTCGAAGGGTGCAGATGAAGCATAATGCTACGGAATAAGAATGGACACTGATACTGAAACAAGCCAAACTAATCATTCAAGCAGCCACTGCCTTCCTCCTTCCC
>JAUOBX010149582.1:0-12338 GCA_032360705.1 Eupentacta quinquesemita
CGAGAGGTATGATGTGAAACATGGACCGTCTGAGTACGATGTTGTAAGTAGGATCTGAACCATCCGTGAGCAGTGCCAGTGATGAGGAATTCGTTCTCCAATTTAGATAGTAGCAGGTCATGATCAACAGTGTCAAACGCTGCTGAAAGATCTAGCAGGACCAGCAGGACATACTTGCGCTGATCAAGGGACTGGAGAATGTCATTCTGGACTCTGGTTAGTGCAGACTCGGTGCTGTAGCCTGGACGGTATGCTGACTGGAACGGGTCCAGCAGGTTGTGGTTGTCGATATGGACTGAAACTTGATTCAGCACAGCTCTCTCGATGACCTTTGATGTAAAAGGCAAGTTTGAAACAGGGCGATAGTTATTAATCGCATTGACATCAGTCGTTTTCTTCTTCAGGATTGGTTTCACGATAGCGTTCTTACAGTGACTTGGGAAGGTGCCACGTGATAACGACGAGTTCACAATCTGACAAAAAACATCCTGCAGGCCATCCTGGCACTTCTTGATCAGCCACGTCGGTGCTGGATCCAAACTACAGTGTTTAGATGTACGTTCGGAAATGATTTTCCACACATCATGTTCGGATAACTCTTCAAATTCAGAGAGACTTGTGAGTCCAATGTGGGTGGCATGTGTGACTGCAGTGCCTGGAACTGCTTCTATGCTCGTTCGAATGTCCTCCACTTTCGTTGTAAAGAAAGTTGCAAAACGATCAGCCAACTGATCTTCAGGTATGTCGGTAGGGTACTGTGGCCGTTTAGTTTCGCCGGTGAGTTCTCCAATGACGGCGAATAGCGTTTTGGAGTTGGCAGAATTCTCAGTGATTTTCGTGAGATAGTAGGACTTCCTTGATCGGAAAATAAGGGACGCAATTTTCTTGCACTGGTCTTTGTACAGTTGGCGATCAATCGTCAGTTTTGATTTCCGATACTTCCTCTCCAAACGCCGCCGCTTCTTGCGCTCAGTAACGATATCATCAGATAACCATGGAGCAATGGGTCGAGTACATAGCTTCCGCTGCCTCATGGGGGCATGCTTATCTAGGAGGCTACTCACTGCGTTGTTGTAATCTTCAACACAGGTATCAACATCAACAGTTTGCACGTCTGTATGCCTAGGTAGTGCCATAGCAGACAGTTCCATTTCGAAAGCTTCCTCGTTGAAGTTACGGAAGCATCGGGATCGGATGGTCGTTGCTTCCGGTCTTGGACTGGACAGGTCCAAATCAGCCAGCACGGCATAGTGATCACTGATGTGGAAATCTTGAATGGAGACATTGTCAACAATGTTTCTATCACCATCAGTCCGAAACTGAGTGATGAGTAGATCGAGGGTATGGCCCCGTCGATGGGTTGGGCCGGAAACATGTTGATGTAGTCCGAAGGTCTCAAGGATACGGATGAATTTGGTAGCCGGAGAGTCGTTCACATTGTCCACATGAAAATTGAAATCCCCACAGATCAGAAATCTGTCTTGGTTCGTGCACAGATTCTCCAGAAGAAGATGTAGTTCCTCTAGAAATAAAGGAATTGTCAACCCGTTCTTCCTCGACGGTGGTGGTCGGTAGACAGAGATAAGTCTGAAAGGGCGCCCGCCTGCCTCCAGCCGAATACAAATTGATTCAAAGGATTGATATTCCGTGAGAGTTTCCTGTCTAGCACTCACAGCCGCAGGGCAAATCACAGAGATACCTCCACCTCGTGAGGTTCTGCATACCTGAAGATGATCGTAGCCACTGGGAGTAATCTCATGCTTTATCACGGTATCATCCTCCAGGAGCCACGTCTCAGTTAGTATGGCGATATCAAGGTTATTGGCTGTTATGAAGTCGTATACTGCCCCGGTTTTGTTCTTAACCGATTGACAGTTAAGCAGGCCAAGTTTCACACACTCATCATTTACACGATGAGGTGAATCGATGCCATTCACCCTCCGTCCCGATCTCTTTCCCCGGTACTTTAGTATGCCATGCTCCTTTAATGTTGCAAGCAGTGAGTCAGAGGGTTTTGTTGTAGCAACCCTGGGTCGATATTTGAGTAACTGTTGTCGGGAGTAAACAATAGGCTCACCAGGAATCCACATAGATGGTCCAACGCTGACGATCACGGATATAATCACCCAGGCATGCATCGGTATCAGTGAAGCGTTCATAGCAACAACGTTAGTGACACGGCCTCAATAACAGCACAGTGTTAACTGGAAAAACAGTTTCGCGGAACCGGCACTCGTTATGAAGACACCAGTAACCCAGAACAACGACTCGCGTATTTGGACGGAATACGTGAAATACATGAAACGGTTCCAGTCTCAGATATTATGAATGACAGTTATTATCCAGAAGCAAGAACAATGCATATCAGCTCGACAACGAGACAATGAAGATACTGGACAACATGTAAAATTCGAAAGAAAACGAGACAGAATCATCACCCGTGCGGCAGCTGCGAGCAGCGCCCTCTTAACCTGTATAACTTCATTTTAACTACCGGGAGTTCAGAATTTTCAGAAAATAATTGATACAACTCGAGAGCTTCCCAATTTCCAGGACATAGAGGCATAATTGCCACAGAATTACGCTCTTTGTGCATGGTTGCAGGGAAAATAAACTGCATTAATTATGGCAGAAGAAGAGTTATATTATTTTGAAGGGAGTGACCTTTCGCCAAGTGATCAAGCGAAATCTTTGCCAGCTGGTTTAACCACCGGGATGTCTACCTTCATCCAGGAATTGGTGCATGGAACAACTCTGAAAGCCAAATACAAACAGTGCAGCTGGCTTTTCTAGAACTCAACGAACAGACGATTTGGGTTCTGTCTCTGGTTCCCCATCCAATCAGGGGATTGAATAGGGAATTTTTGCTGAAAGTTCCGATTTTGAGGATGAAATTTCAAACATTTTTCGAAACGCTAACGAGGTCGGGGATCCCAGTACGAACTTCGATGAGTTTTTGAAAAACGTAGTTCGAGATTTTTTAGGGTGATGAACAGGAGTCAGCCTTTCTGCTGATATTTCAGAAGTTCTAACGAAGATGCTCAAAATAAAGTGCAAGATGAAAAGCAAATGGTTAAATTTCAGGTGTATCCATGCCCTGGGAATGTTTAGATTCTCAATCCTACTTGTGTGATTCAGCCCATTTGGGACAAACTCAGGTCGACTACCGGAAGCAGAGACCTCAACGGATTCTTGCGTTTCCAGGATCAGACAAGGCTACTGTGCATGATCCTTTTGATGCTATGACCCAAATGTCACAGTGTACTATTGATCTAAATATGACTCGCCGGGACTCCGACAAACCTAACCTAAACAAAGATTATCAGCGGCTGTGTATCAGCGCTGTGCCAATTACCTCACAGTTGTTTGGTGATGATATTTCTGAGCAAATCAAGAACATCAGTGAAAGCAGTAAGTATACGATGGCATGTCAAGTGGCACGAGGGGGTCATCGTTATTTCCCTTACTGAGGCAGACCCTACAGAGGCAGGGGACAGTCTTTCTTTCCTCGGGGCAGAAAGGGACCAAGAGGCCCACGCTCGAACCAAATGCCGAGTTCTGTGCAGAGAAATCTGTACACAGAAGGTATGTTTTGTTTCCCACGCGTTTGCAAACTATCCACCAAAAAGTTAAATTACCTCCGGCCTCTGTGATCGAGAGATCATACTGAAACTGGAGAAAAAGGGAATAATTTCAGAAACGGCCAGATCCAATGGGGATTTCCTATCACCCGTTTCCTTTGTCCACTAGAAAGATGGCAATTCCAGAATGATTTCGATTCTGAAGAAGTTCAATGAATATGTGCAGTACCACCATTTTGAAACAGTTGGCAACAGTTGATTTAAAGCTTATTATGCAGTACCTATTCGTATAATTTTTTCCCCAGATTTTCCTGTAATGATGTTTGCTATGAATATACATGCTTGCCAAGTGGCCTGCACCACGATTTTTTACCAAGTTGATAAAACCAGCTTTTGTTATTCTTCGTAGTATGGGGTATAATATTGTTGGTTACATAGACGATATGTACATTCAAGGTGACACTGAATTGAAGTGTGGCGAAGCAGTAACTGCAACAATAGAAATGTTCACAGATTTGGGCTTTCTGCTTGAGGATGAGAAATCTGAGCTGACCCCTAGCACATCACTAAAGCGTTTGGGTTTCATTCTTGATTCAGACAGCATGACGGTATGACCGTCTAAAGAGAAGAAGTTGAAAACGAGAATCAAAGTTTCTGAATTATTGAGCGCCAACTTCGTCAAAATTTGTATCTTGGCTGAAGTCATCGGCATTTTGGTTGCCAACTTCACAGGAGTGCAATATGGGCCTCTAAACTACCGTTCATTAAAATGAGACAAAATTAATGCTTTAAAGAGACCGGCTGGTGATTTTGATATGGATACGGAACAATGCAGAACAAGACTGGCTAATGGCCCTTGGAATGAAAAAGAGAAAGAATATCATATTGATACTTTAGAATTGTTGGCAATTGAGTTCGGCCTAAAGTCCCTCTCTCGTGGGTGCTGGGACTCCCATATACAGATACACTCTGACAATTCGACTGCCGTCGCGCATATCAACAATATAGGAAAGACCCAATGTCAAAAAGACTTGGGTGTATCACAAATGGAATATGGATTTCAGCTGTTCATATCCCAGGGGAGGAACAATAGTCTTTTTTGTCCAGGAATGTTATTTTATCTCTATATACTGAATGGACTTCAAACAGCGTCATATTTCGTTCAGTTACTAACATTTTTAGAGAGCCAAATGTTGGCCTTTTGGCGTCTAGAAACAATAATCAAGAACTGCGTGGAAATTCTGCAGCATGTGCTCTGGTACCTCCAGCACTTATGATACACATCCCCACAGGCACGTGGAGTGCACGATGGAATGGTTCACGCAGAATGGTTGCGACTCCCTGGACGCTTAGAGAAGATTTTAGAATCCTTGACAAGCCAATTTGAGGAAGACAAGATGTCCTCCACTATCTGGAACCGTTCCGTATTAGCCGCAGTTGATAGGGGCTTCGACAACAGCTCCGGGATCAGTACTGCCCTTTACCAAGCTGATCAGGGGATTTATCAATCCCCTCCCTCTACGAACACATATCACACCTTTGTGGTGCATGGATGATGTTTCAACGGCTCTGACAGCTCAACTGTATGAACCTCTCAGGCGGACTACTTGCAAAAATCTTTACGAGAAAGACTCTTCTCAGTTGTGGCAGTGTTGGCATACACTACGGATCCACATTCCATGCGATTTGACAGGACGCTAGAAATCATCCGTCCCCCTTTCCTTTGGAGCAGGTTTCGTACCAGCCTCTGATTCCATTATCAGTATGCTGAAGGATTGGACATGGTGCCAGCCAGCCCTTCATGCATCTACATGGAGTACACGGGTTCACTGCCATTCTATTAACCTGTTCATCGTCCCTAGATTGCCTTGATTAGGGGCATATACAGGCACCTTAGTCCAGTGGTTTTGAGTAGCAAGTTACCAGACGCACTATGGACTCTTCAACAGTTCAGGCATCATCGGTGTAGCTGCCTCCAGAACCTGGTTTCATAGCGTCTCAATGAAGGCCATTCTTAGAGCGGTGGCCATCCTCAGGACGGCGGCATGGAAGTCTACTACCACCTTCCTGTTATGCTATACTAAGTAATATGAAGTCCGCCAACAGGGAATTGTGGAGAACCGTATTCGACAGACCAACGGGAGGTTCCTGGCCCCACCGCCATTGGCTGCTGTGCTACTCGGGATTTATGTGATCACGAGAACAGTTAAATGAGAGAAGTAGGCTCCCAAAACTTACCTAGTTTTCGAGTCTACGAGCGACGTAAACCGTTCTCGTACGGGTCACCCACCCATCCGTCCCCACGCCAGGACTACACACTCGGTATTCATCGCACCTATCCTAAAGTAGCGAAAACGCACTTGCTGTTCCTGGAAATAGTGAGGATGATGGGGTGGTCAGTTGTCAACAGCTAAAATAAATCTAGAAAATCATAAGTCATGGAATAGAAAGAAGTTTGTTTCATGGGGGCCCGATCCAACTGCTCATGTGTTTGATGCCTTCAGTTTAGATTGGCGACATTTCTACTTTTATGCCTTTTCCCCTTTCAGTTGAATATTCTAAGTCCGGATTAAGTTTCAGAGGGGTGAATTTTGAGAACACCAGGGCAGATACCAGAGGGTTCTATTTTCAGGTGCAAGAAGTGTTGCAAATTAGTAGAGCTGGAAGCGAGACTCGGGGTGTGTGAGTGCAAGTGGGAGGTAGTAGGAAGGGTGTTGTTGCTAAGGTTCCGGGGGGAGGTACTGAGCCCGACATAGCTACTGCAAATAGTTTTAATACGTTGGCGGTAGAAGAGGTGGTGCGGGGGGGTCTGTCGGATAGGCCGGTAGAGATGGAAAAGTTGTTGGGTGAGGTAGACTCGGATATTCTGTAGTGGGTGCAAGTGTTGGCGGTTTTAAAGGTGGTCTGTGGGGGGGATGAAGGTTAATGGGAAGTGCTTGTTAGTTGGGGACTCTATCGTCAGGTACGTAGACCAAAGTGTTCAGTTGCGTAGATAAGCTGAAGCATATGTGTATCTGCTTACCGGGGGCAAGGGTGGGAGACATTAGTCAGATGGTGAATAGGGTGCTGGGGACAAGGAGGTGGTTGTTTATCATGATGGAACGATTAACCTCCGGCGCGATAGTCAGAATATTATGGGGTCCCGGTACATCGAGCTAATTTGTAGGTTGAAGTCCTCTGGGGCCAAAATTGTGATTTGTGGTGTCCTTCCTAGGTTTGACTGGCGCGTTTCTGATAGGACCATAGCAGGCCTCAACAAGTGGCTGGAGCTGGAGTGCGAAAAGGGGCTGTTCAGTTTGTTGATCCGTCGAGTTTCTGGGTAGGAGAGATCTTCTCTGTGGAGATGGTCTCCATCTCAGCCGTGAGATGAGTAAACAGTGTTGGGCAAGCTGGTTAATTTCTGTGCGGAATGGTTGTTGAACTATATTCTGGTGAGAGGGTTTCAGGTTGCAATACGGACAGGGTTGCTAGTAGTAGTCCACGTATATGAAAGGCAGGGATGTTAATGGCAATGAACAGGTTATACTACATATATTTCTACAGCCGAAGTCCACCTTCCCGGGTATATTGTTTACAGGCAGGATCGGTCAGATACTCTCCGTGGTATCGGTAACGAAGTCTTGCTGTATATGGAGTCTAACTTGAATAATATTGGGGAGGGAGGCATTAGTTTTCGTTTTGTCAACTCGGTTTGGTGGGAGTATCCGTAAAACTCATCAGGTATTCCCAGATCTTTAACGGTTGGTGTTGTCTATCGATCTTCCAAAAACTCTAAGAGCAACAACACGCTTATTTTCGATATGTTATTCAGAGTTTCTGGTGAGAATACTATCATTATGGGTGATGTAAACTATCTATATATTCCTTGGTTCGATGGTAGTAGTGGTGGCCATGGTTCTGACTTTTCCAATGTTTCGCAAGATTGTCTCCCTCTCAGCATGGTCATTTTCCTACAAGAACGCATAACAATTTAGATTCAGTTTTGAGTAGTGAGTAGCGGTTGATAATGTTGAGAGTATAGGTAAGCTTAGGGCAAGTGATCATGATATTCTAGCATATAATGGTGTTCTGTTCGGTTAATGTTCCACACAGCGTCGAACTTGTTCCTACCTTCTTGAAGGCCGATTTGGATGACATTTCAGAGTTTTTGAATGAGATCAATTGGCTAGAAATGTTGGACGGTCTAAATGCTGCCGAATATTGGAAAGGTTTTCTAGAAGAAGTTGACCAGGTGATGAAAGTTTACGTTCCTTGGAAGAAGCGTCGTTATAAGAACAATAGTTGGATGACAAGGGAATTGTTTTCTGGCCGTTAAACGTAAGTGACATTTATGGCGTCTCTATCGTTCCTCTGGTGCCTTGTTTGATTTAGACCAGTTCAAAGCTCAGCCAAAGCTAGTCCTGCGTTTAGTTTCTGGAGCGTTGGTCCATTGTTAGATTCTGTTTCGGGTACCACCATCAGCGATAGTCAGGTATTTCTCGGGTACATACTAGTTTGTTTTTGTCCGTTGACCGTTCGATGACCTCGTTGTTGGTGTGCCTCCTAATAGTATTGGAGACATGGTGTGTACGCCTGATTGATAAAAGAGAAGCTGCAGGAGCTGGAAAGTTGTAAGGTTCTGCTCCTGACGGAGTATTCCTTTCCATTCTATTATTTTCAATAAAACTCTGCAAAAAGGTGTCGTTCCGGATGATTAAAGGAGAGCAAATATCTCTACTATATCCAAGGAAGGAAATCGGTCACTTCCTTGTAATTACAGGCCCGTGAGTCTTACTAGTGTAGTTTCATTCGGGTTCATATAAAAAATTATTTCAATGAGCGAGGTCTCATTCGGGATTCTCAGCATGGTTTTAGGCAAAGTCGCTCATGTTTGACTAATCTCTTGGAATTTATGGAAGATGTCACCTGTGCGGTTGATAACGGCAATGGTGTTGACACAATTTTTCTTTTGATAAGGTGCCTTACTAGCGTCTCTTGCCGAAATTGGAGAGTCTTGGCATCGTTGACAATGTCCTCGAATGAATTCGTGAATTGCTTAATGATAGAGACCAACGGGTTGTAATTAATAGACGTTCGTCTACTTGGCAAAGGGTCACTTGTGGTGTTCCACAAGGATCGGGTCCTTGGGCCATTACTCTTCCTGGATCTGGAATATTCTGTGCATTTCAAAGTTACATAAAACGATGTGGCAATTGTTCAAAGGGACCTAGATTCAATTTCCAAATGGTCTTCCGATTGGCAAATGTTTTTAAGTGCAAAGTTATGCATGTTTGATATCACGATCGCAACGCTTCCTTCGAGTTAGAAGGCCAGAGTATTCAGCAAGTTATTTCTGAAAAAGATCTCGGCGTTCATTTGGAGTCATCTTTGGAACCTTCCAACCAGTGTGCTGAGGCAGCGAGAAAAGGTTATTGGATTATTGGCTTGATAAAACGTCACTTTAGTTTTCTAGACAAGGACATTGTGGTCACGTTGTTCAAGCAACTAGTGAGAACTCACTTGGAGTACTCAGTCCAAGTGTGGAGTCCATACTTCTCTAAAGATAAACATTTGATTGAAACCGTTCAGAGGAGGGCTTCTAGACTAATTAGTTGACTGCGGGATTTACCGTACGAGGACGGACTGAGGCGGATACGAGGCTAGGTCTCATTCCGAAGGAGCTGAGCGAATTCGCGGTGATTTGATTCAGGTTTTCGAAATTGTCCATGGACTTGGTCTTTCATTAGACTACTTCTCTGAGTTTTCCAATGTAACTAGTAACTACCGATAGGGGACATCGCCTCCAGCTCCGTGGCAGACGTTGCACGTTGGATATTCTTGAGCACTTCTTCTCGCAGAGAGTTATCAATGAGTGAAATAGTCTTGCGGAAGATGTTGTTTCATCTAGTAGTGTGAATTTATTCAAGAATAGCCTCAATTTGTTTCTCAAGAACTGCGGGCGAGTTTTGTATGCATTGGTCATTATCACTTCCGGGTTGTTGTGGTTTCGACGACCCGTCAATACTAAACTAAACTAAACTGAGTCATCCTGTCTGCGTGGAGATCGACCACACAAAGCCAATACGCAGTTTATCTGTCCAAATGAGTCGACTTTTGTTGCCAAAGGAACTGATCCCTTTCGTTCAACGATTGCATACGTTTTAGATTTTCAAACCAAACTCTCCCTTAGTTATATAGTGCTATGAATACAGCACGGAGTATGCTTTCATCTTTTGTGTTAACACCTGTGGAAGTGGGCAAGAACCTTCTGTTAAACCGTTTTTGGGAGGTGTTTTTTAATTGAGGATACTGAAACCAAAATATAGGTCTATTGTGACGTTTCGTTGGTTCTTGGATATCTAATTATATTATATTGGACCAAATATAACTTTGTCGTTGAAAGATTTGACATCGAAAGTTGTTACACTTGTAGCTCTAGTTTCGGCAAAAAGTTGGACTTTGCATTTTCTGATTACCAATTCTAAGATCAACCATCTGTGCGAATTGTTCAGCTCAATCATTGTTTTGTGTTATTCCAAAACAATTTCAGCATTCAGAAAATGAAAAAGCAGTAATGATAGTAATAAGGCACACACATTTCTTATGCATACTGACACACCAATAATACATTTGTATCATTTGGTTACACCAATTTGCAGCTTGGCCAATACATAGCACACATTATTATTATTTTTCTTCCTCAAATCGCTTTATTGGTAACCAAATTGACCAATTTAGACTTACATGATCCTACATTTTTGTTGCAGGAATGTCACTTGAATATATGAAACATTTTTCTTTGCACTGTTGGATACTTCCTGCTCAAATTATCAGTTGCGAAGTAGAACGAACGTTATAAGGACTCCACAACATGGCAAGGCCCCTCAGCAATAGACACCGAGTTAAAGCATCTTAAACAACTCACGATTTCACTACCAAATATATGCTGACATTATCATTTGTTATAAAAGTCTCAGATACATAAACATTATTAGCACCTAACTACAACATTGGGCGAGATTGATTTTTCGAGGACATGTGTTAACAGCTGTGACCGTGACAGAATTACGACTCGTATTCCCTTTAATCTAACGACCCGCGATCGAACTGGATCTCGCGACGAACTGGAACGCTCCGAAGAGCAACAAGCTCTTGCGTTAATTTGGAGGACAGACGAAACATGAGCAAAGACAAACAGAGCGAGTCGACAGCGCGAACCGCGACTGTACTCGCACATGTGCAGCGAGGCGGATGTATTCATTCCAATGACGTTTCTTATCGGAGAGGGGGGGGGTTGAACGAAACGAAAGCTCACCATGTAGAAATAATATTCGGCTGGTGATTCTCACGCTGTTCCGTTGGCGCCTCGACGACGCTATTTAATATTCCTGAATGTGCCCCGATGTATGCCAGCCAGGGTCTCCCCTAGATGAATACGACGGGTTAATGTAATGTAATAATATAATGTTGTCAATAAAATGAGGACGGCAGTAACATACCGTCGGCTCAGTAGGTGATGGCTGCGGAGATAATTGACAGAGCATTCTTAAACAACGACGGTGATGAAAGTGACAGATTCACGGCGCGTCACCTTCGGATATCTATGAGTGAGTTATGGTGGACCTGAATACCAGAGAATGTGCAAGCATGCATTTTGAAAATTAGGATGAGGGTGGGTTGCCTTCGAAAGTGTTCCTTTCTTGGTTTTGAACGGTTAAATTCATCTACACTATAATTCATCGAATAGTTACTGCAGATTTACCTTTATGTGAGTGGGGGAATATTAACTTTCAGACCTTCGGAACCAATTTCAAAAATTGGCATATGATATGTTGTTTCCCTTGTCAGAACTCTGAACAGAATTCATGCAATAACGAGAAAGCCAGTAGATTTAGTGATTCTTTGACTATCCCAATTCCAAATAGCATGTCATCGTAAAATTATGCAAGAATAAATTTGTTACAATTTTGTATACCATAAATATATTCCTGTATACACTAGAAACTTCACCGTTTTTGTACTGTCCACATGCGAGCTAGATATAAACACCGATATATCCGATGTAACCGATAAGTTACGACCCCTCTGTTTTTCAATGCAGTGTTGGTGTTTTCCAAGATAATTTTTTCATTTTCAACACAAAAATGCACATTTAATTTCAGTACACAGCTCGTATATTCACGTTTCAATGACAGTGGGTATCACCAGGATCGTGGAGTACAATGTTGACCCAATACTGTACTCACGCTCAGCTGATGAAGGCAACACGGAGACATTGATGTTGAGGTACGTCCACACTGGGCGTCGTGCCGCGCTGAATTTGGGATGCGAACGTCAAGCTGTACGTATACGTAGCTGTTTTGTTTAAGTGCAACACGATTCTCACGTGCCTCTCGATTCGTACAGTGAGTACAGTAACTCACATGAAGGCTTACAGCCACATTATAAATCAGATTATTATCTGTCTTCGTAAACAGTCAACTCTTTACCTCCTAGCCTATGCCGCTGAGATGACATTTCATTTTGAGATTAAGTCAATAACTTTATCTAGAAGCATAATTGTCAATTAGAAACTGTATATCAATGGAAAGGTAAAGGGTCAAGGATTCTGAAAATGGGAACAAAATGACCGACTGAGCTTATTATGCATGCAAATATGCAGATTAGTCGAACATAATTGTATGAACAGTAATTGTGTATCCAGCACCCCCACAGTGACCCCCAAGCCTCAAATATGTTGACATGATATACTTGAATATCTAGTCTACCTCATCTGAT
>JAUOBX010149693.1:0-12337 GCA_032360705.1 Eupentacta quinquesemita
GTGTCTTTCAAAGGGGGGCTTCTATTACAGATTATACAATATATTCTTATCTGATATGTGCTGGTAAGCCGAAAAATATGCGATATAATCCATTGAGAGTAAAATGATGCAGTCAGAAAGCTTAAACTCTGAGGAAGAGGGACAGACACAGGCCGGACTCCTGTTAGCACTAAAATAACAACATGATCGACTCAAGAGCTGGGGACAGATTTTAACATTGTATGGCTTCAGCAAGTGTAAGAGGAAGCCAAATTTCTGAGACACACATTTGGCAATGTGATGGTACCCGAGTGTAGCTCTTCATGTGAGAAAGGTGCTGGGTGAAATGTTTATCAGTCAAGATGTCAAAAAACTTTTGAGTAAATGGGACAGGAACAGGTATTTTGTTTATACTACAACCAAGGTACCAGAGACCAGGGGTTAATCTTCAAGAGAAATGCCCCTGGTTCCTGTATTTTGGCATGGGACCAGGGGCTACTTTGGTAGACCGGGGGGGGGCCCTAATTCTGTTCTTGTCTCATGTAAAATGAGGGAGCATACCCAAGATGCTATAGAACTAGTTCATATGCAATACTACACACACTACAGTGCTGGTTTTCCATTGCTCACAATCATATATATTTTCAGGCTCCAGAAATAGCCCCTGGTTCATAAAATTCCATGGGGACCAGGGGTTATTGATGCATTTCTGGGGGCTAATAGACCCTGGGCTCCCGCTTATTTCAAACCCTGACTACAACAACATCATAGACTTGGAGCTGGGGACAGATTTGAACATTTGTGGAGCTGCAATAAGTGTAAGAGAGAGACACTCATTCAGTAATATGATGATATCTGAGTGTAGCTCTCTGTTGAGAGGGGGCGAGGAGAAATGTTCTCAGTTTCTGAACCAGAGATGGCGGTCCCCATGGTTGAGTCGAGCTATATCAATCAGAAGGTTGTAGGTTCGAATCCCAGACAGGTCATGTTGATTTATTCTCTGGGCAGGAAGGATCAAATTGGCTTGCCAGATAGCCTGAGTAAGTTTGGCGCAAACTCTAGCTACCGATCACTGCCTTGGTAAATTCTAGCAAAGTTAGGTTCGGGTATGGACTGATAATCATTCAAATGAGAGGAAATATCCCTCTCAACAAAAAAATTACTTTCCAAAGTGCCATCCAATCTCACAACCTTCATTAGGCTCTCGTTCAACCGGCGATTTTGCTCAAATAAATTGATCCCTGATAAGTTCTGAGTGGCTCTTGCAGTGCTCCACTTTCCCCTACAGATAATATCACTCAGCTGTGAGCTCGAGCAAAAATCACTATTGTTTTTATGTCAGCTCTTCTTCAGAGGTGTCTTTTAAGATAATGATCAGCCGCTTTATATTCTACAGTCAACAGGGGCCAAATGAAATCAGATAAATAATGAAGTAAACATGAAAAGATGAGTCTCAACATAAGAGTCAAATATTTCAGAGTTTGCACAGAATCCAATGTGATTTGGTAGTTAATTCGAAACAAATGGGCAGCATCGGCGAACGATTGATAACCATACCATTTAGTCATTGTCAGTATTGTATGGTATCCCCTGGAGGAAGAATAAAGACCACAAGAGGGTTATTAAGGTGTTAATGAATCAGTAATATAATCAAGCTATTTGATAAGAGCACACAAAGTTAAGAGCAGAATTATGAATTTATTACTGTCCCAAATCAGTAGCCATTGCATTTCCCTGAGAAGAGGAATGATCTGGCATAACCCTAAATTTTCCTTTTAGAGATAGTAAAAAGAACATCAGTTGTGTTCAGGTATGATATTTAGGTAGACATGTCATTCTTTCTCCAAAAGTAACAGTGTAAAAGTTCATTCAGTGGCATTGAATAAATAACCCCCCTTCCCCTTCTCCAGGGATGGTGCTCGTGTAAGTAATAATTATAATAGTGCTGCCAGTTCTGTCATTTAAGGAAATAAACATCACAGGGGAATATTCATCACTTTCCTGGGAATTTTTCTGTTGATCCACTCGAACATGATCTATTGAATGTTAATATATCTAACATTCTATTCCTCTTCGTTTATGTGACTTGGAGTTTCCTTCCTCAGTCGAGGTTGTCATTACATATGTTGTCATCATCTGTAATAGCTTTCGTGTATGGATCTCATTGCCCATCATATCTGCTTTATTCATCTGACGAGTCTCATTAAAGATAACGATCGGCTGGAATTATTCTTCCTCGCTGTATAATAGCTTCCGCTACTGAATTGCAGAGTAAAAAAGGATATTTAAATGAGAAGAAAATGATGCTTGATTTTTTATGGCTTCTCACTGACTGAATAATTATGATCTTTGGAGACTTAGATATATATATATACAAAGAAGGGATGGGATAATGGAGTGGGGATATATATGGCTTTATTCAGAAATGAATGATAACGATCAGTTTTCATACAGCACCACATCCTCCTTAATGCTGAAAGTGCTTGATATAAACAAAATCTATCTTAGTATCCGTTCTTAAATGGTGCCTGATCACTGCTCACGGCTCTCGAAGCATTTCACAGATATTACCCCTGAACATTAGTGAATTGTCCGTCCTGCACTCTGATGTTGGTTTTCATTGTGTTAGCTCTCGGGTCCTGGCAAGTCACTATAGTGCATGTATACATTCAATCCATTCCCCCATCATGTTCGCAAAACTTATCCCAATAGCACATGTATTCACTGCCAAGATGCTCGGTGGAATATTTGAAGACATGTTTAAGGTTCTACACACAAGAGGAATCTGGTTTGGAGGAAAATATTTCAGAAAGTAGCTGGTTTAGGCAGTAGTAAATTTATATGATTGATTGTAACTGACTTACACAGTCTGCATTTGCAAGCACAGACACTGCATAGATTCATTCTAATCTTAGCCAGGAACCAAAAAAAAAGCAAGCACAAAAAGTGTCGCCAAGGCCAACACAACTTCTGTTTCGAAAATTTGGTGAATAGAATAGCCAACAAAAAGATGGATGAAATCCAGCACGCATTTGGACTCACTGTTTTCATTGCTTATTGACGATGTACTGAAAGCGACGATGATTGAAAGAGTCTTACGGGCAGGAAACAAATAGAAAAACCATTGAAACAATAATTCCCACATTTCATTTTATCAAACTACAAAGACAACCTAAAAGGCTGATCAGAATTTGGTACAACCATAACACATCATGAATTGAATTCTTCCTCTTAGCCAGTTTGGATCAGTGGTGGACGGATTTACCTTACTTTATCATGTAGAAATGTATTGGCGCAAGGATTTCACAACTGGATGCCCTTCCCAAAACATCAACCTGTTTGACAGATCAGGCACTGGATATTTATGTTGTGACATCAACACTAGATGAGTTGCCAACCAAGGCTGAAGGACCTCATCCACCCTTGAAATGGTTTAAAAGTTTCCCTTCATTACGACTAAGGAGCCCCATCCACCCCATCTGAAAGTCTTTAAAAGTCGGGATGCTCAGGTCGTTCAAGAACATGAAAAATTGGACTTGAGCAGTTTATTTATTGAGACGGCAATAATAAAATCTGTAGATATCTGGAAGAGGTGCTTGGAATGATTATTTATTAAATTATAACAAACAATCTATTTTAAGTTCCTTCATGATGGAATCAAGAATTCACACCTGTTTGGGTTACTGAATATTGAAAATAATTATCATTTTCTACCTTCTCCCACAGTCCTCGAAGTTGGTGCATTTGAGCGTCTGCTTGGTCCGTGCAAGGACATCATGTCACGGAACATAGACCACTACAAAGAGGAACAGAAGCGACTCTTTGGAGAGGAGGTCGACTAGCTTTCAATCGATTCTTTCAATTCTGCCTGCCGATGGACAACATTTTTAGTTACAAACATTTCTATCCATAAAAATGAGTCACTTAGATTACCGACAAAAACATATCGAAATTAGACTGCAGAGTTTGGCGGAGAGGAAGACCACACAAGGGTTTTAGAGACAATTTTAGAGTGAATCTTGACTTCCGAATCTTCAATTTGTATTGTCGTTGTTTATCATCTCCTTTGTTTGTGCATAATTAACAAACATTCCAGCGGTTTTGGACAAGGATTTTGAGGGCATGACGTCCGTTAAAGTGCCTACCTGACTACGCTATCAACAGTGATTGTTAACAATTGATCATTCTAATGGAGGAGGCAAACATGTTAATTTATTTTATTAGTGTTGAGATACCAATCAGGGATATTCCGTGTTCTACTTTTCTTCATTCTTCCTGTTCTTGCATCATTCATTATGCTAGGGCTGGGTACCATCAGTTTGACCCTAACCCTAACCCGAATCAATGTCTGTGTTTCACCTCCATGTGTAGGCCTATCAAAATAACAAAAACCTAGAATGTTACACAAAATGTCCCTTTGGTATGTATGCCATGGTCCCCCAATAATGGTTTCAATGTATGCATTCATTGTAACATTTCATCAGGCAGGAGTTACATAGGAGTTACCTGCAAACTTTAGTCACACATGAATTGCCTACCATTGCACCGAAATGACACAAAAATGGTAAAATGAAATGGTGGTTTGCATCGGATGGATTACTGAAGAACTATTTTTGTGAAGTTCTTGTCAATGACATATGCCTGCCATTTTATATGTGACAGACATTTGGCCGAACATGATAGTACCCACTATCACTGAATGTTGGTGGAGCCTGCAATTGACAGCTGCATATCACCATCGACTTGAGGCCCTCATGTTTGAACATCATATTTCTGAATGGAGAGTACTGAATTTGATTTTAAATATTATATCATCCAGAATATCTCCATCGCAGCCACAAGCTGAATTACAGGGAATTTACAGGCAATCCCCTAAGTCAACTGGGGACCATTTGTTAGAGCATGTTGTTGGTTCCTTTTCAAGATCTGGAAAATTTGATTGGCTCGCCAAATAGCCAGAACCATTAGTAGAGTTTGGTGATTCGTTGCAACAGAAACTGCTGATGTGCCCATGCACACTCTGCTGTGATAAGTACCTGACTCAGAGTAGCAGACACGCTAGGGGAGGGCCATACCACAGCTAGATGATCTGTGATTAGGATATTGTCCAGTATGGTGCATAGAGGGCTTGTCGACTGGAGTCTGGACTACTACAGGGAATCTCACTATCTGGGAGTAATCCATGGAAGCTGCCGTGAGCCATCTTATCCACTGTATCGGATTAACTCAGATGCAGATGATGATCACATTTTGATAGTGGATCAAATGAGAGCTAGCGCACCAATCTCTGCATTTAGAACCAGATTACACAGGGAGTTAGTGCATGCATCGCACATTTCTTCCATGGAAATCCCTGGCAGAAATTTGGCTAAAAACAGTTGTGGGACCTTGTACAAACTTTCCAGGGTTGCATGCACTGCATTCCAGATTATTCCAGATGGGAGCACAACAGCACCATCCTCATTGGGGCATCCCACTGCACTTGGACTACGAGGGCCATTGACAATGGACAGCCCTTGTCATCAACTATTATTCATGGGTGGGGGGAAAATCTGGAAATAGTGGAATGCTAGATTGGGTTTGTACAAGGTTCCCTGCAGGTATGGTATGTAATACCAGATAATATGGAAATAGTACCAGTTATTCTTCTTCACAATTGCAGAAACTGATGTTACCCAGCCTTGTCAACGAACTAGTTAACATTTTATTATTGTTGCAATATTTAGATATTACACCTAGTTCATAAATTATTTATTCCTGTTGTTCGTCAGTCACAATGCAGTCTGTTATTGGTTATGATTATATGGCAATTTTGTTGTCATACAACAATTTAAATAAATTGTCACTGTATCAAAATATCTGAGGGCTGCAACAATTTGCAGGTATGATTTTTCTTACTCTGTGTTCAGTGAAATATTGTAAATAAAATCAAATTTGGCAGAGTATTAAAGACATTTTGCTTCCTTGTGTTTTTACTACTGACAACGTTTTTTCATTATTAATTGCTGTTTTTGGTGAGATTTGTGATAGGCTGTGTACTTTGCTTAGAGAAATAAAACCAACATTTCAACAAACAAGCAACCTTACCTCAATTCCTGTGATTTTGTATGGAACAGGCTTGCTTGATCCTAATCCACATTAGGTTCGACGTAGATGTACAGAGTCATCAACTATCTTGGTACCAAACTAATTTGGTATCGAGTCAGTTTTGAATTTCAGCGCCAGACCTAAGTTGTTGTCGAGCTTGTTTAGGCTCTTGGCATCCATGCAACTTTGTATCGGTGGTGTAGAAGTATTCTGTAGCATGTGAACTTGGTACCAACGTCTGATATGCAGAATAAATAGTCACTGTGTGAGAATTCGAAAGATGATGCTTGTGTGGAAAGATAACTTTGTGTTCATCAGATGAGAACATAGAGGTTGGTTGTCGGTGTTCATCAAATATTAGGATAATATTTGTAATAATATTGTATACTTCACCATGTCAATGACATGCTCAAAGCACTTCACAGATATTAGCCTGGTCACAGGAAACGGGCACATTCTCAGACAATCCCAAAGTGTACGGTTTTGATAACATGAAGGCTACTTTTGTTCATCAAATGAGAACATAGGGAGGGGTTGTTTGTGTTCTTTAGATGAGATCCTAGTAGGAATTCAAAACACAAACCTCACTGAAGAGGGGGAGGGGGGTAGTTTATTGTAGCGCAATGTCAGAAATAGTTTATTCAGAACATGTACTACAGTTCCTTATGAAGTTATGATCATAGCATATATAGTCTATTGTAGCGTAATGTCAGAAATTGTTTATTCAGAACGTGTTCTGTCGTTCCTTATAAAGTTATTACCATAGCATATGCGAGTGGGATAGATCTTACTGTCTGGGAAATAGGGGGGGTATTGTCTCGTCAATGAAGTGAACGAATATTTCGGTTCTTTCAATGTGCCCAAGCATATGGTTCTCACCATACGGCTGCATAGAACGTGGTAGGCCTATGCTAATGATCTATGTCGAAGGTCGTGCGGAGAGCGGGCTGCTCGAACAGTGTACAAAGTAATGGGGACTTTCGTTTGGAGGTAGGGCAATCTTTCGAGACTCCCCTGCTGATAAAGACACTAAAATAGAGGCAAAAGCAAGGTTTTGTAGGTATGTGATTATTCTCTGGCATATATACAACACAATAGTGCAGCTTCTCTGGTCTAATCGGAAGTGTATAAATTGGGGCAAGACATGAAGTACCTCACTATGCATTAATTGCATGCCATGCCCACTGTAACAGGGGTATACTACACATGACAAGTCCAGAGTCTGTCTTGATTATCAAGGAGGCCTTTCCCATTTGAATCACAATCACTTAGCAACAAAGGCTATAAGGGCAGAGTATGAAGACATCAAGATTATTAGGAAAATCCCCATGAGGGCTGTCACCTAAATTGTTTGCTTGACTTTAGGACTTGCCCTGCACATATGGGTGGAGTTCAGTATGGAGAGTAGAGTGGAGTAGTATTTGACAACAGAGTTGTGCAAACCACTAGTTAGTTTGATGGAAACTGTTGAATGAAGGTCAATGAGAACATTAATTAGGTGCCGATTATAGGGTTCAACCTTCCTGGAGCAAAAACACCAAATGATAACATTTCCTATGATCAGCCAAAACTATCATAATTCAAAGCTCATTCCAGACCTCCTCTTCTTCATTATTGGGAAATAAGTTATTTCTTCAGCTGGCCCCTCGATGGCCTTCACCATGTTATTCCCGAGGCATTAGCGTTATTTCAGGCAGGAAATTACCAGCAATCAGTCTGAGTAACTTGAGAATCTAATGGAATTTGAGCTTCGGATTTGAGGTAAGCCTATCCGACTTCAAGGTGTTTATAGCCAGTCTGCTGCAAGGTAATTAACCTTCAAATGTCACATGTCAAAATATTTGCACAGCTCAGAAGAGTGTTTTCTGAATGTGGATGATGATTGTTCAGCTTGCTGCAGATCATCATCGTGGAGCAGCGCACCCTAGCTACAACAAAGTCTGCCAGGGGCTTCTGTGATAGGCAGTTAATATTGTAGTTAACTGTAACACATTAAACCTACTAGAGTGATTGGTTAGGATTAACAAACTTTTTGAAAATTAAAGGGAGGGGAAATACAAGGAATTCCTCTATTCGCTGAACTCATTCCCCAACCATGAAAAGCAATCAGTACTATATGAAGTGAATGATGAATTGCCATACTGTATCTTGTGTAGTTGTGTACATAAACTGTAGAGGAACTATGGAAGGACAATTAATCAATCAACCTCTATTGTGGATGAGCTTGTTCTTGGACTATCAGTATTCTTATAGTTAGCCAGTGCCTATACAAAATGTACATGGAGAAGTTGTTGAAATTATGCAAAATGTCTCGGCAAGTTGCATTGGTTGGTTGTTCGCATACACGTATCCAAACCTATATTAGGGAATGTTTTCTCCTGTAGGACGAACCAATGCTTACAGTACCACATGCCATTCACAAAGTCTGTACTCCTAGAGTAGTATTAGTTAGTTTTGATAGGTCCACCAACCTATTCATACTTTTTAAAGCTCAACCAGATGTAGACGCTAACCAATTTGTCCAGAATTTAATTAACACTCTTTGCTCTGGTTTGAACAGTGAAGAGCTTTATTGGGTCTCCCAGATATATTTTACAAAGTACATGATAGTTTCTCACATTTGTTGTATGACAGTCTCCTCCTTCCTGACTCAGAGAGAGAGGGGCATAGTATTCCTTCGAACAAGAGTGCCAATAGTACAGTAGCTCACCTGTCATCTCGAACTAGTGTAATGCCCATTGGTGGTACAGTAGGAGCAGTCTGTTCATATGACTCTCAAACTTACTATTTGGGTTGAAATTGACTCTTGATTCAAACTCTCTATGGAGCATTTGGCATATTCACAAAATGGACCACCGGATGACTTTGGACCCTAAATCCCTGAACACCCTATATGTAGCATTAAAACCTGATATTATTGACCCACTTTCATGATTCTCCGATTCGAACTCTAGGAGGATTTTGCATATTTCACAAAATAGCCCAAATGGCCCACCGGATGACCTTGGACCCTCATTTTCTTGACACCCTAGATGACCCATTCATTACCTGTTCATCATTTGTGACCAAGTTTCATCATTATCTATCAAAGGGTGTGGGAAGAGTGGCAATTTGAAGTCAATTGTGAACAGATAAATGGATAGACATGCATGATCACAACAGCTCACCTAGCCATATGACCAGGGTGAGCTAATAATTAGCTGGGTGTCTTCACGCACTCCGAAAGCAGTTGAGCATGGCACACAAGACCTTTCTGAGCTAACTGTTTGATTTATCAAAGTGAAGTTGTGAAACATTCAACAACAATGAAAGGGTGGTATTAAGGGTTCAGCCTCGTCAACTTTGTGATGATTTGCCATGTTAAATTCCTGCTTCCACTCGACACCGATAAATGCAAGTGCATTTATCGGACTTGCAGCTACTCTTCTCAAACAAGAAACAAGAGGTGATAAATATTGTATGTTCTTTGATATAGACATCTGTTTCCTAACATAATATGAATTAAGTGATTATCCAAATAGTAATTAGTATTCATACTCTTAATTATATATAGGAACATTTATTCACACCGTATATATCTAGAGAGTTTTGTTGCAATGAATATGAAACGTTTGTCCTTGAATGATGTTAATTCTTACAGATGAACCGAACTGTGCTCGTCTGTTTTTTTTACCCTTATTGTCTGACTTTTCAGATTATTCTAAATCTTCAACCTCATTTTCAGTACCAAAACTGACAATTTTTTCTATCATTTTGAAGATATGAGAATAACATTGCACTATTGGTGTCATTCCAAACTCTTGTCAGAAACCTCAAGGCCCATTTATACAGATACGATTGCACACACTACCTTTCGTGCCACTCATACAAGCTCTTGTGTTATTAGCCAAAAATGTAACACTGTAGACATTTGTCCGCAGTTGCCAATCAAGCACGTCGAACGACACAAGAAGTTTGTATCATTAAAATAAACACTTTGAAGCTATTATACTATGAACCAAAAAGTGTTTCCTGTTAGTATTAGCCAGTTCATGACTGAATTGATGATGCATGACAGTGTTGGACTATATGCATACACATGCATTCATAGACTACATGCATACACATGCATTTATGGACTACATGCATACACATGCATTCATTGACTGCATGCATGCACATGCATTTATGGACTACATGCATACACATGCATTTATAGACTATATGCATACACATGCATTCACGCAAAGCACTGCATATATCCTTTCGTGACGGAACATTCAGGTGTTTTGAAATTACGAATGTGGTGATATCCCAGGTGACCATTACGAATGTTCATGATCACAATTACAGTTCTCGGGAACGGTCAATATTATCCCCATTGAATTTAGTTATGATAATTTTTCTGTTCCCCACAACTGTAATTTGGATCATGCACCTTTGTAATCTGGGACTGACGATCATTCCATATTTACTCCTGGGCCCATAATCATTTCTTCAGGGAAGGTTGTCATGTTTTGAGTTGTATTCAGTGCGGCCGGCGGTCGCCGGACCGCCAGTATGATTGGTTGTTATTGTTCATCCGAGAGAAATAATTACAGAACAAGAATTATCATTCAACTTTTTTAGTCTCTCTCTTTTTTCCACTTGTTCACAACTGATGACATCATCAGAAATTCATGCTGGCATGGGTTCGACGGGGAAAATCTGTCCCCATGCACTCTCTCCCCTACTCTATTCTGAGCAACTATTCAAGTCACTCAACGCACTATTCATTGTCATCTCTTGTCGACGTACTGCATCATTATATTAGTGCAGCACCTCTGGTTTAGATTGATGGGTCACAAATTATACATCAGTCTGACGGTTATAACGGTTCATACCCAACGAGGATGCAGCTCTGCGTAGTGACCAATTCAATATTTCTTGCCTTAGTCAGTTTGCTATTGATTGTCACGTCGACCATTTGCCTTTAACAGTTACATTTACGAGGTAATTACCTCTTTTAATACTGCAGAGGTCTTTTTACCTCACCCAAGATCAGTAAGTAATATATTATATATGTTGGTTATCTGATGCTACCTACATACTGAGTATGAATGCTTTACAGTCTGTAGACTGTAGAGCAGTCTTCACATTCGACAGTCATCATGATTACAAAGTTTACGGATGTTAACCTAAGTTGACCTTTCGCCAAAACAGAAGGGATCATGTTATTGGGCAATATGCAAAGTATTACGATTATGTCACTTTCGTGTTCACTACTAGTTCATGTTTTCAGACTGCTGACCTTGGATAACTATAGTGATACACAAGATGTTACCTTCATATGGAGATCAAATGCCCCTCAAACCAAGCTGATTACTGATAACACCAATGGAAACAACGCTGTACCTGGGAGCAATTCTAACAGATGAAGAGTCAAAGCCAGAATACTCTCCAGAATTGCACAATTTGGGAAACGGAAATATCACCCTCTGGTTGAAGGTTTGACGGTTGCATCCTCTTGTTACCTTCGGTATTTCTCCGCGCATGTGAGTCATAGACCCTGGCAGCATAACTTGAACAAGCCATAGGTATGCGCCATTTCTGTATAGTTCTTAACATCTACAACCAAGAAGTGAACAACATTCAATTGGGCCTTATGATGACCTACTCACAACTGTGAAGAAGCACAAACTGAAGTGGTATATGGTCATGCCACTCAATCGTCAGGACTGGCGGAGACGATCGATCCTGCAGAGCACGGTATCAGGGGGAAGGAAGAGAGGCAGACAGAGGGAAAGATATGGAAACAGCAAGAAAATGGATGGGCCTGTTGTCATCAGCAGTGATGGAGGACTTGAGACCGGTCTCCGTGTCGAGACCGGTCTCGAGACCTATTTTGAAAGACTCGGACTCGGATGCTAGGGACTCGGTCTTGGACTCGAACTCGGCGCAAAAGACTCGGTCCGAGTCGTTCACTGATTTTGTGCGAGCAAACTCCTTGGTTATCTCATTGAAAACAATGAAAAAGCACTGTGTTGAACATGCTAACACTACTAAGTTAAGATGCAATGATGCATCCAACGACTTGACAGAACCTATATCTGTTTTTGAGTAGCTTAAACCATGTTCGACCATACGCACTTACTGCTCACTGTTACTGGTCCCATAACCCACCAGGGTCGTAGGGGCGCTGCAATGGTGAACGTATCAGCCGTCTCCACTCCTGCCGGTCATGAGCAACAGCCTGGGTTGACGCAAAGTTCATACCGGTCCACTCCTCAATGTTGTCGGCCCAACTCTTCCT
>JAUOBX010149804.1:0-12333 GCA_032360705.1 Eupentacta quinquesemita
GTTTGTTGGTATCGTTCACAAATATGTATAGTGCAGTATTTAAGTGGCTTCTGTCTTACGAATGCCAGTAGTTGTGCGCTAGATTGTATTTACTCATTGCCAACTGGCTTTGTATGTTATCGATCGTTCTCTAGTGTTCTCTTTCGTTAGGATCGAGGATTAGTGTAGAAATTAGAGTAAGCGATAATGAATTTATGGGAATTTCTTTGATCTCAGTGCGCATCGGCATATAGATCCGTCTGAATGTATTTTGAAACGATACCAGTACTCGTTACATTGAAAACATGTGGAAAGTGATCCCAAATCATAATAGAATACTTTATTCAACTTGGATTCAATGAACATGATCTATTCAAACTAATGTCATTGAAATGATTTTTTCTGAGCGAATAATTGTTCAGTTTAGCTCTATCTTTCCGGAATTAACTATATCGGGCCGATGGTAACGTTATTTTTGTTCGAGTCTTGTTATTCATCCTAAATTTCAAATCTCTCAACCTTACCACACCGGTCGGTAATCTCAGAAGTACCTCATTAATAAATGTATATAATTTCATATTTCATTCTTATAAGATGGTAACCTGATTCTCGCAATAACTCTCGCCATCGGCTACACTAACCCTTATCATTCGTCCTGAATACCGAATCTCCAACCCTATCTTACCAGTCGTTAACCTGTAAAATACCTTCCAATACACCTATACATACATCCTGTATATCCATGCGTAAAGAGTACCTCTCAGTCCGCTCACACACTCATACCAGTGCACGTGCGTGCTCGAATTTGCAAAAGCTACCACATCTCTCGAGCACGTCCTCTGGGAGTCATTCACCTGTGACCACTGGCGATGTCTCTTCCGCGTTGACCAACCAGCGAGTACCTAATCATAGACCATATCGCCAATAAATGGAGGGCGTTGTCGAGTAACTGCAACCTACTGATGTGAGGCTGCAAATTAACACTATTGCAAGTGGAACGCAACGTCAGCACAACTCTGCGAGTGTTACTCTCGCCAGAAAGTTCGATGCAAAATTTGTACAGGAAAAAAATGTTTTAGAGATATCTTCGTGATTGACGCTCAACCTTGCCTCAAATTTACATGGTTATCAGACAATATAATGATCATTTATCTGTGAATTTTTTAGCTTTTTTGTGATTATGACACGAAAATACTGGGACAATTCTGGGAGTGCCAACAGTAAGTCAATAGATGGTTTTGAGGTCTGGGATACTTCAATCACATAATTCAATGCGCGAATCTATCGGCGATAAGGTCTATAGTAGTGGCCTGAACACGTGGGTCGACGTGCCATGTGCACTCTAGTCTTGTGTTGAGACGTTGAAATACCTCATTCTCATCCCTGTACTACATTGCCTTTCATGACGCTGATTGGACCACTTCATTATTATTTATTATTTATTGTTTTTAATGCCACATCCTAACAACAAATTTAAATCGATAACCACTTACATGACTCAAGCTCATATCTTTGTAATGATACTCTTTGTGAGATAATCATTGCTAAGTATACCTCGATCTTTCTGCAACGAACTATATCAGGCCGATGGTAACCTGATTCTCGAGATAACTCTCGTCATTGGCTATACACTAACCCTAATTATTCGTCCTGAATACCGAATCTCCAACCCTATCATACCAGTCGTTAACCTGTAAAATACCTTCCAATACACCTCTACACTGTAACAAATGTGTTTAGAGTGGAAACACTTTTCTAAAACCTTTTTTGAACCGGATTTCTAATCACGTCAAGACGCTTAACAATATGTGTCCAATTGCAAAACACTGGTGTTTAATTGCTCAACACCCACCATCCTTATCCTAAACACATTGCTGCTAAACACATCTTGAACCAGCTTTCTAAACACCTTTTTCACAGTGTACAGTCTGTATATCCATGCCTAAAGAGTACCGCTCAGTCTGCTCACACACTCCTTCCAGTGCACATGCGTGTTCGAATCCGCAAAAGCTACCACATCTCTCGAGCACGTCTTTTGGGAGTCATTCACCTGTGACCCCTGGCGATGTCACTTCTGGGTTGACCAATCAGCGAGCCCCGATTATTGTCGTGGCCTGAGCACGTGGGTCTACGTGCCATGTGCACTCGACCCTTGTCTCGTGTTGAGACGTTGAAATACCTCTTTCTCATCCCCTGTACTACATTGCCTTTCATGACGCTGATTGGACCCGTATTTTTTTTTTTTAATGCCACATCCTAACAACAAATTTAAATCAATAACCACTTACATGACCCTAGCTCATATCTCGGTAATGATAATCTTTGTGAGCAAATAATTGCTCATTATACTCTTTCTGCAACGAACTATATCGGGCCGACGGTAACCTGATTCTCGAAATAACTCTCGTCATTGGCTACACTAACCCTAATTATTCGTCCTGAATACCGAATCCCCAACCCTATCATACCAGTCGTTAACCTGTAAAATACCTCCTGATATACCTTTCGCGTTGACCAATCAGCCGGCACCTAATTATTGTCGTGGCCTGAGCACGTGAGTCTGCGTACCATGCAGGTGTAGCGGTGGCTCTTGAATGTAAGGGGTCCAATGTCGAAATTTCATCATGAAATTTGACAAAATGCAGAGATTTACAGTGAATATTGTGCAATCATCATGAAATTTTGACCCTTTAAGTGGTACAAACTCTTGTTTAAGGGGTTCTATAGCTGCCGAGAACGGGGTCATGGACCCTCAGACCCATTAAACCGCCACCCATGGTGCCATGTGCACTGGAACCGGCAAGCCCGACCAAATATATTTGCGCACTAGAGGGTTGAGGAATTAGATTATAGGGATTAGAATCACCACACCTAATTCAGAACTATTTTATGACATATAATGAGAGTACACTGGGAATATTGACCTCTGAAATAAACACAGTGAAATACACAGAAAGATAAAACACAGTTTCGAAGTGGCAACACAAATATTCATATAGTTGAGTAATACAAAATGGTGGTCAGTAATACAAAGTCTTTGCTATATGTATAGGAAATATATTCACCTGAGAATCTATGTACAATTATTAAATAACGTTGAACAATAGACGCGACGTCAAGGCATCATTACGCCTTTTGATGGCGTAGTCATGATGTTACGAAAAACAAGGTTCCGGGATTAAACACGTTCCATATGCTCTAATCACTAACATAGCTATATAGCCCACTGTCGACCATGCTCAGAGTCAGACTATATCCGTGATGTCGGCGTCACACCTCTGGGACAAACGTTGTTCCGAACAAATTTCGTAACACGTTAAGCCATTCCGCGTTGAGCTAGGAATCCTTCGGTACGGATGCAGATGCGTATTCAATTTTTGCGAAGATTGCATTTGTCAGGAGGAAATAAACTCGACGATAAACTGTAGAAATATTAATATACCCCAGCTCGTGTATAGATAGGCGCTACACGGCTCTATGATAAATATTCCAGGGAGGCGTTTCTCCGCATGCGGATTTGTTTTGCCGTATGCATTTCTTCTTGCCACATGGGTGTGCATGCATGGCCTGTTTCACAGACTACAGAATGTGTGTTCAATTCCATTCCAAAGATTTTGCTCGGAACAAGCATATTGTTAAGTTTCGTTTCTTTTCTTTTCTCTATTCCACGCAGATCCGGAGTTTTGCCGCATTCGTACCAATAGATTCCTGGCTTTCATTTTCTCTACTTCGTTGTCCGTACATTATAGTGACACGTCGCCCTTCCAGCCCACAGCTGCTCAAGGCGCGTTTAAACATCATCCCGCTCATCGAAACCAGGTAATACGCACTCCGGCAATCTAGGGGAGGGTACCGGTACGTTGCAGCAGTAATATATCAGCGCCGGTTTCAGGCTCCTCACGGTTCATGAGATATATATTCAAGAGAAGGCTTTTGCCGCATGCGGGGATTCCGCTGCATAGTCTGTTCCACTACTGAGTGCGCAAACTACCGGTATCTTATTCCGAATATTTTTGCGATTCGAAACCTGCTCATTCATACGTTCCACTTGTCTATCCATGAGTTCCTGTTTTTTCTACTTTGTTGTCCGTGCATCTAGCGTCACGTCCCATACCAAGCTAGAGGCCGGATTCCATACGTGCGGATGCGGGATGCGGTATACATTTTGAAATCGCTGTTTGGTGAAGAAGGATCATGCTCTTGGACGGGAAAAAGCTGTAGGAAGATGCGCGAACACATCAAATTTATAACAGCGAATGGATACAGTCGTTTGAATGCTCTTATGAGGGAGATAATAATACCTTTGCGGTATGCAGCATTAATGCCGCATTGGTACACATGGTGGTTTCGCTAAGACAACGCGCGTTCCATCTTATCCGATTTTTTTGTCATGTTGGGATTCATTTTCATCTCTGTTACCATGATACAGCTCATTCGGACACTTTCCATGTTTGCGTTCGCGTGGGAGCGACGTTGAAGTGTTTTGCCGCATCCCGCATCCGCACATATGCAATCCGACCTTAACATCTTCTCGATGCGTTTTAAAACATGTACATGTTTACGCACTCTGACAATACCGGAGAGTATAATTATGTGGCATATTAAATATCAGCGCCGATTGCAGGTTCCTCATAGGTTCCCAATTACTCCTGGGCGGGGCGAGGCAATGGAACACCTTGCATATATAGGGAGGCACCGGTCTGGATTTGAACCCGCAATCTTCCGCTCACAAGCGCTTTACCGACCGAGCTGTTCCGACCTCCGCGTATATATACACCGTCGGCAAAAGCCCCGTTTTGTAAGTTTCATTTCGACCTAATTTAGAATCCGCCCACCAAATCACACAGTCTGGGACATACAAATAAGGGCTAGATATGTTAACATATTTATTCACATGATGACAGTAGGCTGTAGGCTAGGAAACAATCTAACCTCTCGAACAGAGGTTCATACGATTTCCCCTGACAGAGAGACCTTAGAGAAAGTTTGTGCCACGTGCATTGCGCTATGTTGGAACATTCAAACACGCACTGTTTAATGTTGCCCTATATGAACAACCCCGTGAATCGTGTTTCTCAATTGTAGACATATATTTCACTAGAAAACATTAATCCAGACTCATATCTGGTATTATGGTATGCTTGCTGTTTGTAGGTAGGTTATATCCCATCTCTGGATAAATATAAATATAATTCATACAATAAATGTTGCGGATAAAGGTGGTATGATCACTTTTATTCTCTTGTGATCGTAAACAATAAGTTAAGGAATCCAGTTGGTCAGTGGACCCCTCCGTACTCTGTGACTGTGCCAATATATATTAAATACCTGTCCTTTTCCTTGCCAGTCATTGGTCCATATATTCAATAGCATACAATTCTGATTGGCTGCCGTTAGTACTGACATGTGGGCCTACACTCCCTACAGTGTCCAATAAGAGTCATGACATATATCACCGTATATAATACCAGCTCCATATAGGCCTAATCAACCCACACAAGGGCCAATTATTTGACTCCGTTCGCCTGTTTCTCCGCCCCGCAGCTCGGCTTGACGACGGTGATGATGTCGAAGCTGAGTTTCACGTGGTTCTTACCGTCATCCGTAGACGAGCACGATTCTTTGAGGCACTCGATCAGAGTGCGTTGGTTTTCCTCGCTGAGAGTCTCGTAGCTCCGTGCGGCGTTCGTCAGGCAGACGAAGTCGAGGAGGAGTTTCCCTCCTTCCGTCATCTCCTTCTCCAGGCAGCCATTGATGTCCAGTCTGTACTCCACGCTCTCCATCGTGTAGTGGAAGTCCAGCTTGTCTAGGACTGTGATGACGTCATCGGAGTACCTCTTATCGTTTCGCTCCACCTGGGATGATTTGGTCTGGTTGCTCTGTAGGGTCTCGAATTTCTTGAAAGTATTGTAGAGCTGGTTGTTGACTGTGGATGTAAATGATGAATACATTATTCTACACATTATTGAAGGACGCTCTCATTATGTCTCACAGAGTGAGATCTCTACAAACACACAACGTTTTGCAAACATTTAAACATGTTTCGACGCATGTCCCAACAACATTATGTAACACATAAGTTAGCTTTGGGAACATTTTTTCGAAAGAGGTTTCGGTGGCGGAGGATTTGCGTGAAATTGTTATATTGGCGTATATTATATTATAGTTTGGTTTCGTAGGTCTTGAATTTGAGATAGAATAACATGTTTTCAGAATATATCCTCGAAACATGGAACGTTTCCGTAACATCCATGCATGGTAGGCTACTCAACACAACATATTCCTCAGAAACATATAGGAAATGTTCGTGTTTGCTGGGATCTATTTTTTTCGAAGTAGCGTTGGTGAGTGTTGTAATGTGTGCGATTGTCAACATAGTAATAAAATATCACTGTGATTCTCCCGCTTCAGTTGATGCGCATTGCCGGATGCAAGGTCTTTCCGGGTTGGCTGTTCGCGTTGTATACAATTGATAATTCTCTATAGTTAGGGTTGGGCAATATTTTCGATTGGGGTTAGCCTCAGTGAATAGGAAAAAAATATTGTATTCACTGCGCGCATCGTTCCCAGAATAGGCCAACAAAATATATGGTGACCGCTGCGGTACAGCCTATATACCGATATGGTACAGTGTCTATTGAAGCACAATGTGATTTTCCAACATCATAGCTCAAACCACACGCACCTATGAAAACATGTTTTGGTTCGCCATAAGTGTCCTCCCTGCACACTAGCAACGTATGTATTGCCCAATCACTGATTTAGATAGTGGCTCCTTATTGTACGATGTATGTCTTGTGCAAAATTATCGTTTGAAGGTCGTTGGTTTTTACGCTCAATTAATTTAGTCGCTGAGTCAGAGAGTCCGACGCCAGTTCCTGTCTTCCTATTGTTGTCGTCCATCGTACGAGCAACTTCACGCATCCTGTTCCAGTGAAAGCGAGAGGTGGCGGTGACGACTATTCAGATACCACCTTTGTACCGATGAAGGCACACGGATGGCCTGTTAAACAGTTAACAAATAAGAGAACAGCTCCATAGATTTCCCTTCGGAATTTCGACCCAGATACCAACGCCAAAATAATTGTGTGAACGAAGTGCGGTATGCCTAGGTTGCATCACAAAGTTAAGCATGGCAATGGTAATAAATAATGGAAATATTTTGATAGGTAGGATGCCTATATTTTCTCAAGTCGGGTACAGTGTTATAATAAGGGTCACGCCGTTGAATCATCTCCCGCCGATAACTGGAAATGGGTCGTGAGTTTAACGCATATGACAATGTCATAGATAATTTTCACACCCATCTTGGATACGACCTATACAAATAAAGAACCTGATTTCCAGTTCTTGGAGTTGTAATTTTTGGATTATATCATGTGTTTCGCTCATTAGGGTTCGGGAAGGTCGGCGTATGCGTGCTGGTAGTGATTATGGAGAAGAGACTATAACCAAAAGAGTCTATATCCTAGAGCCAGCCAGCCACTACTGCGCAGCGCAGGCGCAGCGCAGGCGCAGCGCAGCGTAGGCCATCCGCAGACCATCCGCGGATTCGGCCATTCACATCCTGCGCAGGCTATCCGCAAATGAAAAAAAAAACAATGGCATGTTTCGCGCCAATTTTTCTATATTCTTATTATGGGCATATCCGATAAATTGTGTAGTCGTTACGTTATGCCAAAGTCGCTCACTGCTCGACTCCATCCGCAGATCCCTGCGCAGTGGCTGCGCAGGCCCTGCGCTGCCCATATGTGGATGGCAACTCCTCTGTTTTCGATTTCTGCGGACTGCGCTGCGGACTGTGCTGCGGACTGCGCAGCGCAGTAGTGGATGGCTAGCTTAAAGGTGCCTGGCAATATGGGCCAGTAATGTTATATTAAGGACGTAGTTGTTACCATAGCTCCACTTCACGCGCTATTTCGTTATTCACAATGCAGACTGGACAGCTAATTGGGAGAGAGACAACACCGACATATTCCAGTATCCCATGCCCTTCATAATTTATTCAGCATTGTGCTGAAAACAGACTACTGAATATAGATTCGGACACCGTGAGTATAGAATATCGCCTGGTGTAATTCAGCAAACCACTCGGTCAAGACCGTGTCAAGCGCCGATGGTTTAGGTAAGGGGCGGGTATGTCAGGCTATATAGGCTACTCCAAACTAGACATGCGCAGGCGGGTAAACCGCCGACGTGTACATTCCAGCATATAATATGTAAATTCGACCTCTGGTAACCTCATAATGACCTTCATTCTGGTCAGTGACGAAGGTAGTCTACTTTTACCAACTTTCACTCAAATGTTTATCGGGCCCAAATAAATTCCTCACCAACCAAGTTCTGTGTCAATCGGTTAAACTTGATAAATCAGCATGTAACCCCCAAAATAGAGTGGAGCCATGCGGCAAATCACATCTTCGAACCCATCTGGAATTCACTGGACGGACATGTGAGACAAGCTCCAGGTCAATTGAACGTTGCGTTAAAACCTCATTGCGCGAACGCCTGTTTCCAGCAGCGGTGGCGGCAGTGGTGGTGGCGGAATCTGCGGCGGATACACACCCAACACCAACTCCCCAGAGACTATTCGTGTCGCTGGGTTATAATGAGTCGTTCGAAGCTTACAACCATGGTGATATCGAAAACATACGAGTAGTTATTTATGGCCGTCCTGGGAAGAGGTATAAATTAAGGGGTCTTCCCCTCCATGTTGGTGGCTGATATGCTAATATCGGTGGACACAAATTCCACGACTGTGAAGGTACGTATGACTCCGAAACTATGGTATCATCCCAAGCTCAGGAAAATGGACACGTGCCTCTCCGTGTCACCCACGTGACTAAACGTACATGCAGAGAGTGTAAGCCAATGAAAACGTGGAAACAAGTTATAATGTAAACGAAAAACAAACAGATCAGCTAATAAACAAACAAACAAACAAACACAACAGAAACAAACAGAGGAGTTCCTTACCCCGAGATGCTAAAGTTATCAAAAGTACGCCACCATCGAGGAGCATGTTGTAGTACTTCTGTATAGCGCCCTCCATACTCTTCACGTGATACAACATGTGTAACATGTGGATTAGGTGACTTTTCGGTGTATCCTTCCGCATCGCCAATCCTGAGCCGCACTGAAGAAAAGTGGAGAGGATGTGTAATTTCTCAACTTTGTTTTCAGAGTGTAATGTTGAGCTATATATTCACGTGTTTGTCAAACTTTTATCTCTGCGACACGCCGTAGAAATATATTTCTAGCTTAGGACATCATACACGTGTGCCAATGTTCGTATATTCAACTTCACTCTATCGTAATATATTCTAAGCAATGTCTAGCAAATGAACGCCTTTCCGAACACTTTCCGCCCCCAGTTTGAAACATGTTTCAACTGTACACTTGTTTGGAAATTAGACACATGATGCTTGATATTTGAACACATCGATATGCCTGATTGGTTACCATGTTTATAATTTAACCGTGTTTCCATGGTGGGAGCGGAACAGTTTCTGAGGAAGTTTTCATTTGGTAATTAGTGATGAAAGAACATTTTTCGAAATGAAACTAGACTTCCTGCTCAGTGATAATGGCAGAAATGCTAAATGCTAAAGGGATATGTATATTCAACGTCTTGATAACTCTTCCTCATATTCTAGTCCAAGCATAAGAATATATAGGAAGCATATAATTTCATTCATTACAATATTTGATTGTCCTGTAGACTCCTTCCTAGACCTGGCTAATACGTTACTGCCTCGCAAGTCGCAAAACATGGAGTGGCTGGGCTGACATGTTTAGCCTACCTTCTGAAATCAGCCAAAGCGCAATTTGTTTAGAATTTATCCTTCAGAGGTTTTAACACGAATACACGATGGACGACAGAGAAACGTGTTGGCCGACCGGTCACTACGCACTCCTAAACCATTTGACCGCAAGCAGCTCAAGCTTGCGCTGTCTGATAGCATCAGTGGCTTTGTGGTCGCCCCCAAGGTCTCATACCACAATTAGCTCATTCATTGCCAAAAAATGTATCTTTCTTATTAACAATTGGGCGGTAATATTGTTTCGGGAACATATGCTGCTTTGTGGGAAGGAAGCGTTGATTCTCTCTTTACTGATTCTTAAAGAGCATTGTTGAAAGTATACAAATGCTGAAAACACAGGTCAAATTGTGTCACTCTTTCTTGTTTTTGACATTTGAGGACTGAAATAGTCCATTGTCAAGTTTGCACAGCAATATGCAGTCGAGAGCATGTTACAAAATACATCCCCTTAGCTCAAAATCTAAACAGTCACGGTACATTGAATTGTACATCGTTGAGGAGACAGAACTCTCAGCTTCGCATCGGTATACAGCAATTCCCCAACGAAAACTTCTGGTGGCGCCTAGACGGCCCCAAACCGACCCAACTTAGTCCTTAAGTCAATGGGTGAAATTGAATGGTGCAGATCCTAATCATCTGACTGGGGTTTGCCCTGCTATTCTTTAGATGAGGACACGAAGAAGAACAAGTATTTGTCTTACGTTGAATCTTTCTGCGGTGCCGAGGATCCATTCTATGTTGACTTTGTTCATTGCTGGCTCTTTACGGACCCGGTCCTTGAACCCTGCGAGAGCCTCATGGTTGGGATCGATCCCGATGTTGTGCAGATGACGGTAGTGCTTTGTGGCCATCTTCAACATTTCCACGTCCATAATTCCTGCGAGTTAGGAAGAAAATGAACATTGAGAGCAGTTGTTTGCTACGTTTATTTTAGGTGTTTTTCCTCATTAGTATATAGTATAGGCCTATGTGTTTGTTCATCTGCCTATTTGATTGTCTAATTATGTTCGTTTGGTATTGGCTCGGTGGGCCGTCAGTTTGTGTGAATATTTTATTTTTGTCGATTTGATTCTTCATGATGAATTTGTTGGTCTGTCGGTTTGTTTCTGTGTGTTTGCTTATTCGATTGTTTGCTATATGTTTTATATAATTAGTGTAAAAATGTCATATTCATCGGAGGTAGGAGTGGCTGGGGTGGGTAATGGATACCATTCTCATAGCTACGCCACTGAGGATATAGGATCCATCGAATGTTATACACAAACACCTCAACTGGGGGTTCAACCGTGTTTCCTCGAAGACCATTCAGGCCCTCTTTCGGACGGTTTTTGTTTACCAAACAACATCCATACTTCTATTGATCAGTTTCAAAAAATATTCGCATTCTTCGGAGGATTGGAGAGGGTGTGGTGAATCATCAACGCCATCCACATGATTACGATCCATCACATGTTACACATGCACCGACTAGAAATGGCGACGTGACGACCCTTCACCGAGTTTTCTGGAAGATATTTCTAGACTTGGCTATTGACCTTCTTCCCAGATGTGAGGTGAGATAAATATGCTTCTCTCTTCTTCTTTCTCGTTCATTCCTCTCTTACACTGCAGCTGGGTTACGTGCTAAACTGCTCATACTCCAATGACAATGAGATTGTCTCTTAAGCCCTCGATGACATGAATCTTCACCCCCAAGTGGCGAACACATAAACGGCGTATGTGATTTGTCAGTGATTTATACGCGGAGGGTTTAACCCTGGGTAACACGACATAAACACCAGAGATAACATTCTCCGACGTGAACCTTCGCACCTCGCGCCCTGAACGAATTGGATTCGAGGGGTGTACGGCGGGTCTAATATGTCTCCATGTGTCCCCATCGTGCACCTGTTGCATAAACGGATCGATGCCGAACCTGCTCGAACAATGCGGCTAAATTAGCTGAAACTATGCAACAAAGGAGCGGAAGAGTGGCCGGCCGAGCGGTACCAGTGACGGTTGACATACAATGATTCCGGCTGGTTCCGGGTTCGATTCCCGGATCCACCATCGGGCGTTTTTCTTCCGAGGTGGCTGCACTTGCAATGACGACTGTCGGGGTCTTGGTGTCCTGGATAGGCTGTGGTACAGTGGACTTATGGGGAGATGTTGCGTATTATTTGTGATCCTCGATAGTCGGCTGCACGCAGTTACCGTGGTTGCTTAGATCCTGGGGATCACTGGTCGTGGGTTGGACGTTTAAATGGTAGGTTGTGATTGGTTGCAATACACCCTCGCCTCGAAATTATCTGAGCATTCGTCGGAGGAATAAGGCAAGATATTACAGTGTTTGTCCACGATCAACACGGCCAGGGTTCCTTGAAGATGAGCCTTCAAAACCATATGAGCCCGTATATCATCCAACTGAAGGAACATGTCGGATTTTGGTACCATGTTCATCATTTGAATGCGTTCGAACATGACATAACCCTTGTAGGGAATTTTCATTTCGATTACGTACCGTAGTTAGCCCCACAGATGTTTTCAGACT
>JAUOBX010149914.1:0-18609 GCA_032360705.1 Eupentacta quinquesemita
AAATGGTCTCCCCGAACTTACTGTTTCTAAGCTGACAGCGCCAGGGGGTAACCACAAGCCTGACTTCAGTTCCATGAAGATTATCTATGACTACACACAGCACACGCAGCCGTATTATTCTTATATTGCTGCCCGAGGACTCACCGAGTGACCAGCCGAAAATAGCAGTGAAAATTGGGGGTGAAATGACGTCTAAATAGGGCTGTACTTAACCGAATTGAAAGCTTGAAAGTATGAATTAACAGCAAACATAGCCAACAATGAACAATCCGTCGAAAATAATTACGATAGTGTAGGATAATGTGGTGAAAATCTGTCAATTCCATTCGGCTAATACCGTCGAAACCACAACATTCCTGACGGCGGTGAAGTCCCCGATGTCCTGTGTGCCAGAACATTTTGACATGTTTTACGAGTCTGGCGAGGAATATTCAGGAACTATTTTTCGATCGCAAGAAAGTTCCAACAGTAGGTTCATGGAGGCCCTTTTTAATGAGCTGGGACGGATCATGCACCGCCTGCCTAACACAGGTTGGATTCTCCCGTCGGGGGATACCGTGGAGCGTGAACATTTTCCCACACAATGAACACGTGTCAGAACCAATTCAACGTCTGTTATCCCGCTTGGTAAAGTGCCCTTATGATTAAATATGTGAATGTTACATTACAACCACGGAACCAAATAACAACAATCGCCACACCTAATTCAGTGTACCCATGACATCTTAACATTGTCTAATCTTTGGAGGCACTACCAGCAGACCAGCGAAATGTGTGATTTTCGTCCCACTCGATAGCTCTCATGCGTGTTGGTATGAGGTATCGTATTAATTCAATCGTATTTTACAGATTATCGTTGTTATTCCGGTTTGTGGCTGTGTTGTAACAACACGTCATATTTGTGTTACGAAGTATCCACGCTCTGCGGTATGATGGCTCGATGGACAGTCAGAGCACAATATAGACAATGTCAAGTGAATCAGTTGTGAGTAGACAGTCGTTGTAGGAACTTCACCTCAAAATAACAGGAATATTCTTCGCTGAATGATTACTCCAATGAATTGTCCATTCCCAGCATGCGGATTTGTAATACTTTATTTCAATCACGTATTTTCTCTATCATGACGAGTGAATGGTGAGAGCCCACTCAGATGAATATGAGTTCTATAGAGTGAATTCCTCGACAAATATAAACTTAAATTGCCCAAGGTGGTGTTGACATGCCATGGACATGCTGAATTTGAGGCGACTACTGTTGATAATGAGGCCTTTGAGTTGTGTTGTATTGCTGTAACCTTTCGAGACGAGACTGGATAACGGAGGTAAATTGATTCTGACACGTGTTCATTGTAAAGGACGGAATCGATGGTTCACAGTCTACTTCTTCGGTGGAGAATCACCCCAGTGTGGGGCCCCGGCAAGGACACAATATATGTACACTATCAACTGAGAGGGATGTGTGTCGTTGTACTAGCACTTGCCACAAACAAGCTTTGGAGATTCTTTGATGAACGATTCGTATATTTATCCGGAGATAAAATCAAAGAATAAACGGAGAAGATGACCAGAATTTAATATATGGAAATGTAACAAATAATGGAACAGATTAACGATATTGACTATAATTTATGGGGACATCCGAATGCCCATGCCAGATGACCAATGGTATAACCGATGTCCTATTACACGCTATCTCGTTGTCCGTCGGCTCTTTCCGGCCTCTTGCTAGGAATCCATTGGTACGGATGCAAATGCGGATTGACTTTGCGAATCGCATGTTTCTGTGGACTGTTATTTGTCAGGAGGGAATAGAGTTTATGATGAGGTGGAGATATCGAAAATACATGCCAGCTCATCTATAAATAGGCATAAACGGTCTTATGATATAGGTATTCCCGAAGAAATCCTTTGCCGCATGCAGCATCTTTGCCGCATGGGTTAGCAAGACTTGGTGTCCTACTGACGGACTGGCGCGTGCTCTATTTTATTTTGATGATTTGTTGCTGCCTTGGAACCTGTGTGCATCTCTGCTAACCAAATACATTACATTCGTACACTTTGCTCGTCGCTGCTCCACGCAAATCCGACATGATTGGACTTCTGCGGCGTTCGCATCCGTATGAATGGACTCCTGCAGGCTTCACGCTCCAGTGGCTCGTATACATCCATAGTACTCGACCAGATCCTCCTGCTGTTTGTGAAAGGTGGACGTCGTGATGTGCCATTATATCTCGCGATCGATTCATTTGACAAACACATCATTTGATTTGCGAAATTATTGGAGGTTGTTGTTGGCGCAAGGGGTAGGGTGATATCCAAAATCTTAAATTTTGGGGAAATCCTGGCGCCACCATGCACTCTACAGCTCAGTACGGTCCATCGTCTTTCGGCTCTATTCTTCCTAGGCTCTTCAGTGGCATGAATGGACTAAGTGTTCAGACCAATTCCAAACCAAGTTTTAGCGAAGAACGTTGTAGAATGTTGGATATGATTTATGAGAACGTGTGCCTTGTCCACATCCATAACACTCGACCAAATCCTCCTGCTGTTTGTGAAAGGTGAACGTCGTGATGCGCCATTATATCTCGCAACCGATTTATCCGACAAGCACTTCATTTGATTTGCGAAATTATGAATCGACAATGGGTCAAATCCTACCAAACAGTTAACTCGTCCGCTCCTTATAGAATTTGGAATGCGTATCTAGGCATGATAACTGTCACAAAACGTGGCTAAATTGTCAAAATCCTGAAGAAATAGTGATCGTGCCTTCCATCTGCTGGATCCACGGTGTGGAATACTTCCCTCATCTTTTATAAAAGCTCCTCCTTCCTCTCAAAGTTCGAATCTCACTTTATTAGGTTGACTTCCCGCTAGATGTACAGCGCAATTGAATATCTGGTAGATCATTGCGCTCTCATGTACTGCGAGGACTTTTGACATTGTATAATGATAATGATAATGATAATATTTCGTTCGCCGTCTTCTAGGTTTTCTGGTAGCATGTTTTTCAACTGAAAACTTACGGTGATCGTGCCCAATCATTTGGGCCGAAGCTGTGGAATAGTCTGCCTATTTTCTGTCAACAGCTCCCCTCCCCTCTCGGATTTCGAGTCGCGCTCGAAGTCTCATTTATACAGCGCTATCGATTACTCGGCAGAGACACTCTATTGTACTGCGATGAACTTTGACATGGTGGAATGAAAATATACTATCCTTAATATGATATATTAATAACTGTTAACTGACTCAATAGTCTCAATTGCCAGAGAAGAATCGTTTAGTAGTTCGAAGAAATACGAAATGTGCTGGAATCAAAGTTGGAGGAATTCGGAGAATATAAAAATGACAACTGTACAGCAATTGGTTTCATAGAGGCATGTTGTATAAACCATTACTGGCGTTTGTAAGAAATGAGCCCAGCACACATAGCCTATATGGAAGCCGAAAAATCACTAACGTGTGGAGGATCAATATAATTTAGCACCTGGGTGAGGAAATGGATTTCAGATCAATGCATGTTCTCTTTACTATAGGTGATCTCGATCCCATAGCCTCTGAGTTACGAGGTGGATCGCTCGACGAATATACCACTTACTTTCTCACTGGTTTTGTGACAACATATCCCTTCTGACATCTTTGATCACTTATGTCAGTATATTCGTACAACACCCCCTCACCTCTACTGACGTAAATAGGAAACAATGTTGCTACAAAATGGAGCACATTGTCACCTGGAGGAAGCCACATCCTCAGCCTCTCTCTCTACCCCATCCTGACGCACCGAAAGTGTGTGTTAGGGACTTCCCGATTGTTGCTGCTAGAGGCGCAGGCGGCGCACACTACTTTCACATTAGTTTCTCACCTCATCTCACTCTTACGCGCGAGTACCATGGGTTAGTAGAGGAACCAACCTTGTCCAACAGAACTGCGGAGGAGCCTCGCTGGCCATGTGTGAATAATGTGGAACGTCTTTTGCTGTCATAAGAGACACTGTCTCATATACACAACACGAACTAACATTACTTCAATTGCACGTGGATTCAGGTTTTTTGTCAACAAGTAACGCGTGTGACGCCAGTTTTCTCGCCATCATTATCATATTTATTTTGTTTTCATTCTGCTTATCAAACCTAATTAGGTAGGAAATTGTGTTTGAAGTATATGCGTATCTTGCGTAGTCCTGAACGATGGAAAATTCAAGCTAACAGTCGACATCAAGTCTCATCGACTATGAGATCAATTTCGCTCATTTTCATAATGCTAATCTGAGCACGACATCTGTCTAGGTGCCGTAAACAGTATGATACCAACAACACATGGCATACTAGACAGAGGCAAACTTCAACGTACCTACAAGCCATTCTCTCACACAGCTATAGGCCTACAATACAATTTTGCTTTCGAAAGGAGGTAATCGAACATGATTCGGAATCATATTTCCTGGCAGCATTGCACCGCGTCCTATGAGGGATGGGTTTCTGGTATTTTACCTACTCCACGATGTGAGTAAATTATTATACTATAGCCAGACATTAAGAAGATCTTGTTAAATCCTATACGGTAGCCCTAAAAATACTTTTTCACAGACTCTCATTAGAGATCGTGACCAATCAATAATTTCACAAGGAGCACTAAAGCGTACATTTTATTTATTTCGATGGATTGCTTGTGACAAGCCAGGTGTGAACAAGCAGAACATTCCAAGGTAATTAGGCATAGCCAGCTGCAGAAAATGATTCCAAAGAAGACGTCTATGAATACCTTAATGATTGGTCTCGCCTATGTTGCCATACCATTGGGATTCTCTGTTTTTCTGTTCAACTGCTGTGAGATATCTGGACCATCGCAAGATGCTGCGATGATTAGCATTAAAAATGGAGATTCGACATTCAACTGTAGTGAGTCGTGCTCAGTCATCTAATAACCATAGTGTGAATTCTTCGAATAATAAAAAGTACAATATATTTGTAACGTAATTTCTCAATTTAGACGGATAGGATGTTAGACCAGCATTCTATATAGGCTATATGGGATAGGACTAAGGTTAGGGCTAGTGTTATGTTTATGGTCACGTCGAACACGTCGAACAGGCCCGCTGTAACTGAAGCTCTTACGATTTTCCGTTATGGAGGCTTAAGAGATTCGTGTCAAACAAATTGAAAATTGAAAAAATTGAATTCCTCCCTAATAATGGACCTAATAGTTGTAATATTTATTATTGATTGTCAATTTTATATAGAATCAATTGTTACGATATCTGGATATTTCAGTACCGGTAGGCGAGCAAAACAATTTGTTTTATGTGATACATCTACCTGAATCCGTCCCTACTGTCAGCTGCGCGTTATAGCTTTAGGCAATTGTGCCTGTTTAAACACCTGGATTATTCCGCGCAAATCATAGAGCTGATGGATGGCAAGTCAACCTTACTCTGAATAAACAAATAGAATGGTCACGATCGCAGTCAATTTGGGCAAATAATTGTGAGGAAAGCGTGAATAATCAGTCAAGGCCTCCAGGAAGCCTACCAGTCGAAGAAATTAGCAACGCTAACAAACAGGGTATCCAGTATACGTAATTGGGAATGAGCCATGTGATTGCGAATCTCCGAATAGGTTGCTTCCTGAGTAGCCGAATTGTTTATGTGATGCCGACTAAATCAGTGATGAACATTCTGTTCTTGAGCAAAGTTGTTTTTTCGCATTACAATGCATTTCGGGAAGTTCACGCCCCAATTATTTAGCGAGGTTCAAGTATATAATATTGCGGCCATCATCGACGCATGGGGTTCAAATGCGGGCGTCCTAGCTAGAGCTATACAGGCAAGCAACAGCAACACCAGGGAGAATTGAGCCAATCTGAAAGAATATCGAAACATCACCGTCAACTTCAAATCTTCTACATACACTCGTACTGTCGATCTTACTGCCTGTGAAACATGGATTATTACAATTGTGCTGCGGATGAAGATTCAGGATTTGGTCCTTGGCAGCACATACATTGACTACATCACAATTAACAAATGGGGAGATTCGTAATATTCGAGAAGAGAAGGTTGATTCATCGTCTACGGTTAGAAACTACCACTATTGGGAGTCAAGACTATTTCTGCAGCTGAGACTAGCATTGTCAGCAAACTCTACACTGTGAAAACGCTGAGCTATTTTTCATTGACCCAAGTACGGGGCTAACTTGGGCTGACCCAACTCTGGGTTACATATTGCGAAACCTCGAGGCAGCTGAGTTTGCAAATCCGGCCCATGTAGCCAATGACCTACTGCTGGGTCACTCATGCAGGCTTCACGCCCACTTTCAACCAATCGGGCGAGAATGGCAAATTCGGTTAAAGTACGCACGTGATCGCCAGGCGATTATATCCAACTTGTTCGTACGTACGTAGGCAACATAATATATACATGCGCGCGCTATGGGATGTCAGCAATGGTTACATCTCATATATACTTCTATCGTGTCTCCAATTGATGCCTCGAGATTATTATCAGAAATCCAGTGGATCATGTGTCGAGAAATTAGCCTATGGGACTATATCCCATATCTCGTATTTTTACATTCCAACAGCGAAGTATTGCTTTAAGTTTATTCTGCTCCATATATCAAGCAGATCGATCAACAGATTCGAATCGCGTCGAAGCATGTCTGCTGTTGTGATGTCTTCTTTCGAACGAGAGACCACGGTTCCTTTGAAAATGAAGTACTTGTCTGATTACCATAAGTAGCGTATAATGCACTCTACCGTAATCAAGATTGGAGTACATATGCAGTTTATTTGTGCTCGCCTGGGACTTAAGAGACATTATTTGATCATTTACACTCATTTGGTTTGTGTTACCGTGCAGAGGTTCCGCTAAGATCAGATCGTGGTCCGTTTATTAGCAGTTGGAGAGCCATTTGCCCCACGTCTTTCTTGTATACACGTCAATAGAGGTATTTGTGCGCAGGAGCAATTCACATCGCTTTTTTTCTGGTTGAAAACAAACACAGAGTTTTGGGGTTTCGGTCATCTGCGATCTGAAAGCTGAAATCGATGAAACTATCAAGACAATCAAAATCATACAAGGTGTTTCGCCTGAACAGGCCCATCTGTCAATTATTCAGTAAACTGAAAGTTGACTTTTTCGAGATATGTTGATATCTGAATGGTAGAATGCTCTGGTTGTAGAAGTATTATTAGTAACGGTAGTAGTTGCTGCTGTATTATCATTATTATTAGTAGTAGTAGTAGTAGTAGTAAAAGAAGTAGTAGCAGTAGTAGTGGTAGTATGGACGAATAGTGTGCAAAAACAGCAGGTTGTGTTGATACAGTAATCTTCTGTATGTTTGTATGTATATTGTAAGTTGATTGAGTTGCCACTTCAACGCTAGTCGTCACAAATACTTTTATGAAAACATTTATAAGGGCTGTGGTTATGTGGAATCAGTTGAAAAGTTGTATATTTAATTCAAGTTTTTATGAGTATATGATTTCATTCACAGCTGCGAATATATTCAGTGACTAAATTATTCCATGTAATTAGGCCTACCGCTATGGAATTTTATCAGAGTGTCACCAGAAAAGAAGAGAGAACCCTCTTTTGGGGAAATTCACTCTAATTCCATATGAATTAGCCTATCCAAGTCGTTATCCATATAATATTTCTCATTTCTGAGAAATTATAGCCTACTTTAGTTTACTGAAAATATGTTAGGACAGATGGCATTTACAAGAACCACCTAATTCATGAAATGACATCAGAACCTACATAATCCACCAACATCTGAAAACACAATGAGCCTTCATGAAGACATCAACACTCAAGTGGGGTCGAATTGTGGTGGTGAGAACAAGTACATTTTATATGTATTAATTTGCCAATCTGTTCACAAGAATAACCCTACACCTGACACGCGGTTTGTGAACTCCTCAAAACAAAGCTTCATACTGAATTCCAACCAGATCGGATCAAGCATTCTGGACTTACTGTGTTACGGTATTCTCCAGCTCAACAACTGTAATAACTCTGAAGCTTATGACAAAAGGAGTCTCTTCTCATTTTCTAGCGTCTCTACTCTCTAGTAGAACGTCTAGGTGTGAGCTTGGTGAAAATATTCCTCGGATTGCAGTTTGTGTGTCGCTGGTCTGTCGTCTGGCAGTCTGGTAATCAGAGGCTAACAATTCAAGGAGCGCTTTGAAAAAGTTTTCAATAGGAAACACACCAGTTGCTTGTCTTCACAAGACATATTGTTATTATTATTTCGATATTAGAGCTGCCGTTTTATGTCCCAATTAGAAATTGAATATTCACCTAATTGTCACTAACAGCGAACGAAACGCTAGAAATTATGACATGTACGTAAACTGTCTCTACATTTGTTCTGTATAGTAAGAAAGAACATAAGTTATACAGACTCAAAACGCAACAGTTTTATTTTCAAATCACTAGTGTAGGTATTTTGTAGCAAAATGATTTATCCACAGAATGGCGTAGCTAGAGTAGCACGAAGACTGTATGGAGACCACATACTACTTCCGAAATTTCGAACGCCTGTAATGAACAGCATGCACTATTTGACTAGGTATAGTCATTTCATGACTTGATACCTGATCACAAATCCAACGCAGGTGCCCCTTTTACGTCTGCCTATTTTACGTTAAATATATTCTTGTCCCTGAATACATACACGCTGTGGCATGGATATCATTGCATGCCATCTGATGACTAATGTATCAGAAGAAGGGATTGCCTACAAAATGCACCGTTTATTCCACACCTCTGCGTCGGTTTGGAAAATTCCGGGCGTGAACGAAATGTTCTCGCATCTTACTTCCTAGCAGGAGTCGATGACAGTTTGGGGACAATATTCAGAAACGGAATTATAGTTAAGGTCACGTTAGTTTTCGTGTATGAGTTAGAATAATGTGAACGACTGTTAGCGTGCTAGGGTTTTTGTATCAGAGAGTGTGTCAGCGACGAACTATTAGCCAGCAGGAACTTAATTACACATTTACACTTTTGAACATTACAGCATAGGAACATGTTGCAGGGCCGCAGCGGGTAGTATGGGACTTAGCAGTCTCGAATGACGCAAACATGATATAGACCTGTCTGCAAATGTAATCCCTGCACATCATGACTGTCGAATTCCAAGAGTCACTGGATGAAACACAGACGTCTCAGACATTGTACAACTGCTAGTATGTCAGAGTTTAGGTAGGGGAAGGGTGTTTCAAAGGGCGGAGATGCAAGACGTAAACGTTGAACCCGAGATTGGGACTTTGTTCGCCCACGCCCACGCCCCCTCCTGAACCACCCCGTATACCCACGACCCCATCCAGGGCTGCTATAATGTTACAATCGGGGCTGATCGCTCTCCTCGGGAAGGGTCTAGGGGGAGTGTCTTGGAGCGCGGAGATGAAAGAAGTAAAATTTCAACCCGAGCTCTGGAGTTTCGTTCCCCCACGAACTTGGTTATCACAGGTATTTGTTGCAATGACCCCAGAATTTGGAAAATCTACGTGAAATGAGGATTCCGGGAGCAAGTTGGAATTGTGCACACCTCTGCCTCGATACCATTTGCGATTATCCACGTTCAACACGGCCATAGTTACCTGACGAGCTTGGGCCCATAGCAGTTAAACAAATGCATTAATCAGCCAATCTGGACATCTTACTCAACATTTGCGACGCAATGACACTGGTCTGGTGTGCGTCATTTTAATACCGATGGCTCTGCTAGCCAACATAGAAACTCCATATATGAACGAATCAAGCACATAGGAGTATCTAGGGGAAATCTGCAGATCATGTGGCCTATTTAACACAGGCATCTGACTGCAATATAAAGATGTGTACACCTATGGTAGCGATAAGCTCACTGAGAAGTGTACCGGGACCGAAGTATAATGATTGTAATAGTGGTGTTTGTTCGTGATTAATCGTAGCTACAAAAATACGCAGCATTCTATGGCATACGTTGCTGCGTATTTTTGTATATACTGTGAGACGTACTTGATCCAGAGTAGTTTCAGGATTGCCAAATACCAATTAGAACAATTATGATATGTTACCAGTCAAAGTAAAGTCGAATAGTTCACCTATAGAAATGTGCTATCCAATGATAATTATATTAGCCTAATGGTAAAACCTTATATAAAGCACATCAAATGAATGATCTCAATGCGCTCCACACCGATAGAAAATAATAAATACAGTAGTAGTGCATGCATGACGATGTCAGGAAGCATATTAGATTTAGTGGGGTGCGTGGTTGATCGACGGGGCATCCCTCACTTGGAACCTTTCAGGACTCTAGCGAAAGGGTATTTTACCAGGCCGGAATCCGCCGGATAACAGACGTTGATTAGTTCTGACACGTATTTATTTAATTTAAAATGTAGACGCTTTACGGTGGACTTGCTCGAGGGAGAATCGAACATTTATGAGGACAGGCAGAACACAATATGATACTGCCGAGTAGAACGATCGTGGGTAGACAGCCGTTGTATCAGTAGTATCCAACAAGAAAAGCTAAACATTCTTTGCTGAATGAGTTCTTCGTATGCCTAGGAATAAAGAATGGAAAGTCTTGTTTGGGGCCTGTGTCGATGAATATACTTCAATCACGTTTTTATGTTGATGCATGATGACATCAATTGAATAATTGGCAAAATGGTAATTGAATTAACTAATGTAAAGGCCCCACACAACAGGTATGAGAGCTATTTCGAGTGACCATTGTGTGGATTCTTCGACAGAAATAAACCCGCTGGTAGTGCCGCAAAGAAGATTAGACGGTGATGACACGACATGAAAATGCTCAATTTGAAGCGACTACTGTTGATAATAAAGCCCATGTTGTGGTGTAACCTTTCGGGACTTTATAGCAAGGATGACTTAACAGATAGGATAACGGAGGTTAATTGGTTCTGACACGTGTTTATCATGTTAGAGGAGATCGATGGTTCACAGTCTACTTACTCAGTCGAGGATCAAACCAGTGTGAGACCAGCAAAGACGCAGTACCAAGTGAGAGATATGTGAGTAGAACGTCGTTGCACCAGCAGTAACCACATATAGGACACCAAGTCACGTGTAAATCAGACAAATGTGTCATGAAACCAGCAAATGAGAGGACAGCAGTAATGTGGCAACGCTCACTTTTCACCATACCTGATATTTCACTGGGGTGGACATGTGTAGCAAGTTTCGGATCAATCAGACAGAACGTCAGAGAGCTGTCGCGGTATCAGAGACAGCGGCGGCAGGGACAGAAGCGGACACAACCCCCAAACCCTATATAATATCTCCGGACACTTCAAGTGTGGTAGGGATATAGATAGCGACTGAATGAAGAGACGCAACGTTAACGAATGCTATCGGATGGCTTCTCTGACAAAATGAAATGTTTCGCTGGTAGTGCCCCCCAAGAGGATTACACGGCATTGACATCACATGGATTTGCTACTGTTATTTTTCCGTCCTGTAGCTGTGATGTAACCTTTGAAGACTCTAGCGTAGGGGCATTCTACCAGGCCGGATAACAGACGTTGATTAGTTCTGGCACGTTGTTAATTGTATAGAAAATGTCCACGCTTCACGGTAGACTTGCTCGAGAGGAAGCAAACCTTTGTGAGGACAAGCAGAACACACTCTAGGCACTGGCGAATAAAACGATTGTGGGTAGACAATCGTTGTAACAGCAGTAACTAACAATGAGTGCTGAACATTCTTTGCTGGATGAGTTCTTCGTATGCCTCGAGATGTCAAAATAATGAATGGAATGTCTCTTCAACATGTATATATTTGTTAATTTACTTCAATCAGTTTTGTTCGTCGATGCATGATGACAACAATTGGATAATTTTCGAAATGGTAAGTTAATGAAGAATGTAAAGACCCCAGACCAACGGGTATAAGAGCTATTTTGCGTGAGTTGAGTGGATTCCTCGACAGAAATAAACCCGCTGGTAGTGCCTCCACATGACCTGGAAATGCTAACTTTGAAGCGACTACTGTTGATAAGAAGGCCTTTGAGTTGTGCTGTGACTTTTCGAGACTTTATGACTGGAATGATTTAGCAAAAATGTAATGGATGTTAATTGGTTTCGTAACATGTTCAGTGTGCCGAACGGGATTAATGTCTAGTTACTCGGTGGAGGATCAGACTAGCGTGGGGCCAGCACAGACACGATTAATAGACACTATCAACTGAGACAAATGTAAGTAGAAGGTCGTTGCACTAGCAGTGACCACGGATGAGTCCTAAAAATTATTCGTTGAATAATTTCTTAGTATGTCTCGAGCCATTAGTTATAAATGACGAAGATGACCAGAAGGAAAGATGTGTAAATATCATGGAAAATATAATTAATTCATTGAATCAATAATTAAGCTCAATTAGGTATATACATGTGTTTGTAGTACATGTACTTCTTGAAAACGTATTGTGTAGAATGTAACATTTGAATCAACAGTCACGACTACTGGAATTGAGACATATCAATAATAAGAAGTATTATTATGATGGGGAATAAGCGCCCAATGCGAAATCATCTAGGGGCTTCAACAGACCTAACAACGAAAACAAAAGACAAACAGGCGGAAACAAAAACCCAAGAACAAAGGCGACAGCACATAACAGGATATAAAGCAGAGGAGTCGAACATACAGAAAATGCTTACTCAAAAGGTGAGTTTTAAAGCGAGACTTGAGGGTAGCCACTGATGATGCTGAACGGATAGAGTTGGAGGGGGGGGGGGGGGTGTTTCATAAATGGGGTGCAGCAGAAGCGAACGAGTGATGACAATACATCTTAGTAGAAGAACGGATCATGATTCCAAGGCGTTGCTCAGATGCTGACCTAAGAACTCAGGAAAGAATATGCTGCTGGAAATGTGGATTTACGCAATATGATAAGGAACAGTAAAGATAAAACAGAGGCAAACCTCAGCGTATACCTACAGGCCATTCACTCACAGAGCTGTACATTACTCAGAACTTCGCTTTCGAAAAGGGCAATCGGATATCTGGGTTGAAATAACATTTCAGTTTGGTGAATGTTGCAAACATGTAGTTAGATTTTATTCACCTCAATCATATCCACGGAGTGAGTTCGCATAGATCCTAAATTCCTTGTACTATAGCCAGATATATTGGAGATCGTATTGAAATAAACACGCTGAACTAACAATTACAGAGTCTCAACAAAGATCGTGAACAATAACTAATTTATCAAAGAGCGATGTAACCTGTGCTAACCGTTTTCTTGTTTTAATAGGTTGCGTGAAACGAACCAGGTGTGTAAACAAGCAGAATATTCCGAGGTTATTATTAGGCCTAACCAGCTGCAGCAAAATGATTTCCAGGATGATGTCTATAAATACCTGATTAATTGATCTCGCTTATGTTGCAGTTTCATTGGGGTTCTCAAACGTGCATCTGCTGTGAAATATTTTGACCGCGTAAGATGCTGCAATGATCAGCTTTGAGGATGAAGATTCGACATTGAATTGTAATGAGTCGTGCTCAGTCATCTGATAACCGTAGTGTCAATTCTCCAACCAAGAACAATGTATTTGGAACGGAATTGCTGAATTTCATATTAGGCGGATAGGATAGTAGAACAACAGTTTATATATATGAGATAGAGCTAAGGTTAGAGCTAGGGTTATGTTCAGAGTTATGTTGTCACGTAGAATAGGCCCACTTATACTGTGAGTTCATATAACTTCCGCTATGGAGTTTATGGTGCTTTAGAGATTCGTGCCAATCAAATTGCGCAATTGGACTCTTCATTTGGGATCTAATACATGTAATTTCATTATCGAATGTCAATATTATATAATATCAACTGTCACGATATCTAGATATTTCAGTACCAGTAGGCGAACACAACGATTCGTTTTATCCTATATATCTTCCTGAATCAGCGCCTACTGTCAGCTGCGCGTTATAGCTTCAGGCAATTGTCCCTGTTTAAACACCTGCCAGTGAATTATTTCGTGCAAATCATAGAGCTGATGGATGACAAGTCAACCTTACTCTTAATAAACAAATAATATGGTCACGATCTCAGCCAATTCCAGGCAAACAATAATTGTGAGGTAAGCGTGAATAATCAGTCAAGGTCTCTAGGAAGCCTATTAGTCCAATAAATTAGCAACGCTAACGACGTTAACGAGCAGTGTATCCAGTATACATAATAAGAAATCAGTCACGTGTTCGCGAATTCACAAATAGGTGAGACTGTGCTTCCTGAGTAGCTATTCCAAAAATGAAATGCATGTGTGATTATTTTCCTGAGCAACATTGCATTTTCGAGCTGCGATGCATTTCAGGCAGGTTCACGCCCCCAGGTATATACCGCAGTTTAAGTATATTTCGGCCATCGTCAACGCAGAAGGGTTAAATGAGGGCATCCTAGCTAGAGCTATACAGACAGACTACAGCAGCACTAGAGAAGATGAAGCCAATCGGAAAGTACAGAAACATCTCCATCAACTGCCTGTGAATCATGGACTCTTACATCTCTGCTTTGAAAATAAGGTATATCAGAAAGGTCCTCTGCAGCTGATACATCGACTACATCAAACAAAAGGGGATTCGTACCATTCAAAAAAATATGTTCATCCATCGTCTGCGAATAAAAAAAAACACTGTTGGTAGTCAAGACCAGGCGATTTGCGACGAGAGACCAGCCTTGTCAACTAAACTTACCCACTATATGCATCAGGATCATGAGACCTACTACAACACTGGAAAATATGAATAAAATACCATACTGGTATCTTCAGGTATTGAACTGAAACCACCAACTGTCGTCACTGGATTTAGGAACAAACGACCAGGATTCGTTCATCTTCAGTTGATTATCAATTCGACAAAATACCTTTATACACATATAGGATAGGTGGTATCAGACATTGCGCAGGTCAGGAAATAGGCTCATTGCCAACGACACTACTACTTCTAGGAGTTGTCTCATGTCATATGCCTACTATGTTAGACGTCCAGTCTGCACCAAATATAAGATCCGTTTGCTGATGTTAGATAGCTCTATAACATTCAAAATTGTAAGTTGTAACAGTTAGGTGTTCGTACCGAATACCTCGGAAAAAGAAACACTCGTCCACATAATGGATCATTTGTGGTTCTTTCCCAAACTTCGGGCAGGTTGATATCCTATGTTTCCTGTGAGGAACTGTCGTACCAAACTGAATTGAATAGAATTCTTCCAAGCAGACGTTCTCTACTTTTCCTACAATTCATCCGCCTCTTCTTACCATAGAACCACTCATGACTAGGCATCCAATCAACAAGACGACAGTCAGGAGCACCTAGTTTATTCAGGTTTGCCATACAAAGCAACACAGTATTGGATCGTGCCATGTTGCTATCCGTCGCTGTATCGACAAGATGAACATATTTTCATTTTGGTACTCTCTCGCGACCAGTTCCTCAGCTACCAGCGAAATGGCTGAGCCTTCTGCTTGGAAAACTGTATTCAGTGTTTAAAGATAGTATGGTTCCTCACTTACATTACAGTTGAACATATACTCTATCCCAGCATCTGCACCAGCTTTTCCATCTAGTTTTTACCTGTCAGCATATTACTGAACCGTGTCGTCTTCTGAACCACTCTCAAGGTTCATTGCATCTTCTCGTTCCAGAATAAGGCATTTACAATTCTTACTGCATATTCTGGTTCTAGTACAAATGTCAGCCGGCATTATGCAGCACTTGCATTGTTGCATAGGTCAATATGACATGCCAGTTTTACCAGTAATTTCAACGGCTTCGGCTGCCTCCTTTGCCTCAATTAATTTTTCCAATCGGCATGATGTTCACCAGCTTTAGTTTAGGTGAGCAGAACCATTTCTTGCGATTAACTGTTATACATTGGTTCTTTTTTTGTCTTACCAAACAAATTCGCACAAAAGTATTCCAGCAGGACTCCGCTGACGCTAGATCCTGAGCGACTGGTACAATCATCGCAGCTTGTGAAAGTGAGGTTTCTTGCGAACAACTATCATTAAAGTGTATTTCGTACTTGACGTGCGTATCAACCACTTCAAAAATACTTTAATTAGATCCTTCACAGGCCCTCTGGGACTGGGAAATCATTCCAAGAAGCTTACCGTCAGAACTTGTGCCAGAACGTATTGACATTGTTTTGATGGTTTCCGTTTAATTTGCAATTTACCCGTTGATGAAGTGGATCCGTCATAGGTTCCGGCTCCAGCCCTAATTTTCACGCGAGCAGTCAATTGGTACCATATTCGGCACGTTGGCAATTCGACACCACTTTTGCCACACTAAGGCACAACTACGGTATATCATAGTTTCTCCAGAGCACCAACAAGTGTTTCGACAAAATAGAGGGGAAATGACAGCTATTATAGGTTTTTTTCATGAAATCTTGGTGGGCGTACATTTGATGTCGTCGTCTCGCTAGTGAATAATATGATCAGGTCCACCACACCACACAAACGACACATTGTTATCCTTGTGGGTTGTCAGTTGTCAGTTGCTGATAAGTAGTTCAAATCAATCCAATCCAACGTAATGTATAAGTTCCGCTGAATGTTACATCATCTGCAAAAAGGACCAGTCGATAGAAGTCATTTACTGAATATTTCGATCACACTCAACGAGCATTGGTGTGAGATGTTACGACACTGAAACATAATAATCCGTTAGCACGCATTCCATTATACACGGCAACCTTTCGATATGTCATTACACGGAATAGGGGATGATTAGGCTAGGATGTCAGCAACCGTTACATTCCATAAATACCTCTATCGTGTCTTGTTATCGTTTCTTCAATTGATACCTCGAAATCATTATCAGGAAGTATTTGAGTAGGATATGTATTGTGAAGAACAGCGTATGGGCCTATATCCTATCTCGTATTATTACATATTAATACCAACGGCGAATTTTTGCTTCAGGCTTAATCTACTCCAGGTATCAAGCTGATCGATTAACAGATTCGAATCACGTCGAAGCATGTCTGCTGTTGTGCTGTCTCCTTTCGATCGAGAGACTACGGTTCCTCTTTAAATAAGGTACTCGTCGAATTACCATAAGCAACGTATAATGCACTCGACTGTAATCCCGATTGGAGTACATATGCGGTTCATTTGAGCTCGCCGAGGACTTAAGAAACCTTGGTCGATCATTTACGCTCATTTGATTTGTGTTACCGTGCAAAGGTTCCGCTGAGATCAGATCGTGGCCAGTTTGTTAGCAAGTGGAGAGTTTTTTGCCCCCCACTTATATCTGCTACGTTGGGTGTATAAATGCAAATAGAGGTATTCGTGCGCAAGAGCAATTCACATTGCTATTTCCTGGTTGAAAACAAACACAATTTTTTTTACTGTGTTTCAGTCATCTGCGATCTGAAAGTCGAGTCCGATGGAACTATCAAGACAATCAAAATCATACAATGTGTTTTGCCTGAACAGGCCAACTGTTAGTTATTTGGAACCATTCAGTAAACGAGTTGACTTTTTCCGAGATATATTGATATCTGAATTGTAGAATACTCCAGTAGTAGAAATATTATTAGTAATGGTATTATTTGCTGCTGTAATATAATTATCGATATTAATTATAATATTTCATTATTAGTAGTAGTAAGAGAAGTAGTAGCAGTAGTAGTCTGTGGTAGTATAGACACATAGTGTGCAATAGTAGCATGATCAGCGGGTTGTGTTGATACAGTTATCTCCTGTATATTTGTATGTACGTTGTATGGTGATTGAGTTGCCACTCCAATGCTAGTCTTCGAAAATACGTTGATAGAAAACCAATTCATAAGAAGCTGTGTTTATGTGGAATCAGTTGAAAAGTTGTATATTGAATTCGAGTGGTTAACCAGTTTTTATGAGTATATTATTTAATTTACAGCTGCGAAAATCATTCAGTGACTATATTATTTCATGTAATTAGGCCTACTGCTAAGGAAATATTAGAGTGTCACCAGAATAGAAGAGAGGAACCTATTTTGACGAAATTCACCCTAATTCCATATGAATTAGCCTATCCAAGTTGCGAATCTGTTATCCATAACATATTTCTAATTTCTAAGAAATCACAGCCTACTTTAGTTTACAGAAACAATATTAGAACAGATGGCATCAACAAGAACCACCAAATTCTTTAAATGTCATCAGAACCTACAGAATCCACCAACAAAAAACACGAGCCCAGACCGTCCATGAAGACACACTCAAGTGGAGTCGAATTATGGTGTGAACAAGTAAATTCCATTGTTGCAATTTGCCAATCTGTTCTCAAGAATAACCCTGGGTCTAAAGCTGACACCCGATTTGTGAATTCCTCAAATCAAAACTCCATAATGAATTCCAGCCAGATCGAATCATGCATTCTGAACTTACTGTGTACGGTATTTTTCAGCTCAACAACGGTAACAACGCTGATGCTTATATGACAAAAGTTTTTCTTCTCATTTTCTAGCGACTTGATGGTGAATCATTCCGCTCGTTTGGTCACTTATCAATACGTCTCTAGTAGAACTTCCGTCTATATGTGAGTTCGGTGAAAATGTTTCTCGGATTGCAGTTTGTGTGTAGCTGGTCTG